>JAPDOI010001809.1:0-138464 GCA_029168955.1 Aplectana chamaeleonis
GGTTATTCGTGCTCCGAAATGGATTCACACCATAATTCTTGCAGGGATTGCATGTCCGACGGGCCGGTTAGACTGAGGAGTCGCGCTCGTGGTCGAGGCGAAAGCTTTTCGTTATCGCGAGGCGGCGACTCCTCTCCGTACGGTACGCATCGACATTTTCGGAAGTCGGCGATTTCATCGCTCGCCAACGAGTGTGTGACAAATGTCGAACCAGTTCTGCTCACTCAGCGATGGACGGTATGCTTTACTATTTTCAATTTCAAGTTGTTACACCGTGAACCCTTGTCCATAAAATAGTAAAAAAAAACAAAGGGAACGAAAACAACCAAAATCGATCACTCGCTAGCTAAGAACCATTCCCAGACCTTAGGTAAATCTAGAGGGCTTTTTTGAATGTAGACAATGACCCGCTGACCTGGCCCATTCTAAGCTGCTTATCATACTCGGTACCGGCTCTAATTACGAAGAAGTCCAATCGTATATTACGCTTAGACCCAGGGAAGGTCTCTCAACACCTCATACGGTCTGTTCTTTTCACCTATCCTTTCTCTCAAAATGTAACGAAGCGGAGCCGCAGCCCCCTCATCAAGCAAAATTTTCAAAAAATTACCAAATTTTTTTTGTCCCCCCAGAGATGAACGAGTCTTTCAGCCCTTTGGAGTGACAAAGTTGGAAAAAAATTGAACTTTTGGTAATTTTTTCGATCCCTCATTTCTTTTTTTAAAATTTTTTCCAAAATGTTTGCGACCCCCTTGCGCTGAGTCGCAAATCTGCTCGACCTTGGTGGTCCCCAATTTCCGCGAGATAAGCTTCTGCGTACTCGGCAGCTTTATTCCTCCTTTCTTTCCCGCAAGTGGACGTCCAATCGGATCCACACCGACAGGGTAATTTTGAAGCAGCGAGTATTCCTGGACCATCTGTTAACCTATATCCAGCGTCTATTAATACTTGAGAGACAGCGCCCTCCAGTACCAATCAACACGATGGAACGCGCTCTCTATGGTGTGAAAGGAATACGAGATCAAAAATTGAATGAAAACCGGCCCCTGTTAGTCTTTGGCACGACTGGGTCTGTGCCATTTTTTTGTTCCTTAGGCGTCGTGAAGGCATTAAACTCGAAACATAGGTGCTTCTGAAAATTCTCTGTCGGTTTGTATACATTTTTATACTTTTTCGAAATTCGCTGAGATCGATCGATCATTGATTCTCCTGAAAATCGAAGATAAGTACGAAAATCGTTCAAGAATCTTTGACTTTTGAACCACGAAGTGTCAAATGTCTATGGGATGCCAAAACTAACGGAAATGTAGGTGCGTGGAGTTTGACGGGGTGGGGGGGGGTTGTGGTTTACGGTATTTTGCTATCGTATTCTTCTAATGGAGTGTCCCAAGACCTCCGCCAGAACGTGCCCGGAAGCGGGCAAGCTCTTCTTCAAAGTGATCCTATCGGAATACATCCCTACTTTCTTATACGGAAAGTTAGGGACAAACACCGATGTCGGGAACGCAGTAGCCTTTTTTTTTTCGTGAAGATCGAGTATCCCTAGCATTCTGTCCACCATTCAATAGTATCTCACGATTCATTTCAATCTCACGCTCTAAATTTTGGAGCGTTTCGAGGGAAAAGTTTAGTGAAAAGAACGGGGAAAACGTATTGTTCGGGAACCCGCAAATTCCAGCACCACAAGATTAAAAACATTGTTAGGGTGTTTGATACGCACCGTGTACATAAGAAAAAGTTATAAGCTCCAAACGGTGGTTGGATCTCAGGACTACAACATGTTTTATTTGTCCAAACATCGTCTAGGGCCCTAGTCATAATCTCTCTCGCCAATCTCCTGTCTGTTTTGTGGGCTTCGCGGGAAAAGATGACTATTTGACCTCAGGGTGTTATTAAGGATCTGAACACGAATATGAAAGATCTATGATGTTTTTCCGGTAAACTACGGCGGACTATTTTAGAAAAATGGCATTTCATCTTTATTTTCAAAGACTGGTCTTACGTAACTTTTCACCCACACTAAACTCCGTATCAGGTCGGGGATTTCCCTTACCTGCTTCGACAGAGTTCTGTTCAAAATAGTGTTGTCTTTTGAACTCAGCCTACTCTGTGAAAACTTGTACTTCCACTCCACTACCAGTTCTTCTAATTCCAGTGCCATTGTAACGTAAATAGCTACTTCCAAACATAGACGGCTCGCCTTCAGGAACGTGCGAGCCGCAGCACAACTTCCACTCGTCTTGCTCTCTAGTCATCGCCGGCCAGGATGGTGGTCTGTAGTGTGTTGCCTGACCATTACGACCTTTGAACCTGGAAGCAAATGTTCGCTGCCGAGGCAACTGATTGACAGTCTCTCGAAAAACGTCTATCCATCGAAGACCGGGCCTCCATCGAAGGCGTGAATCCCCAATAGGAGCCCATTCGACCGTTCTTCTTGTCTATATATCAAGATCGGCTCGTTGAAATTTGGCTTTGGATGCGTATTCCACTGGATCGTGAAAACGGGACATGCTTTGAAGGTCTGGACTGCGTAACCCGGTTTGATGTTGAGCGATCCGGTTATTCTTTAGAAGACAAGGCTCGAACACTTTGTGGGTAACTTGCAAGGACCTTGACGTGGACGCTGTGTTTCGGTCCACGTTGCGGCTGCGTAGAAAAGTTGTATCCAACTGGTGAGCGCGAAGCTCTTTGTCAGCCAGATGGTCGAAGTTCTCTTTGAGAAGCCCGAAAGCTACCCATGCTGCTCTCCTTCCGAGCCCTCTCGCCAAGTCGTTTCCCGTATTCCCGCCTGTATTAGAACCATAGTTTTTGTTATCCTGGCCAGTATTGTTTGCCAAAAACACGTACCGTTTTCCGCGTAAACGTCGCTTATAGTGACATTTGGTAAGCGCACTCATACCCTCGTTCACCATTGCGTTTTGTACGAAAGAAAATGTCACGAGGAGGTCGCGCATGTGTGCGTTCCATTGCGAATAGCCACTGCTACGTGAGAAGTTTCAGCGGAGTTGAGAAGAAATGATTTGTTTGTCGCGATCGTGGAGCGCCTAAAGCCACTCATTCGTCACCTAAAGCAGCAGCGGTAAACGGCACTTAGGGATGGGCTGGTTTTTGAGAGGGAGAGGGGTCGGCTATGAGTCGATATCATGAAAGCGAAGTTTAGGCAAGAATTTTCAGTAAGCATACCAAGTTATTTACCAGTTTAGGTGAACAATTTTTCGTCGTTATTGAAGTTGTCTCAGCCGGGTTTGTGTCTTCGGAGCAGCGTATTCAAGTGAGTGTATTGCAGTGTTGGCAATTGTTTGCTGTTTCTCTTGCTTCTGTAATTACCCGGATTTCAGAGATCCAACTATGCCAGATGCATGTTGGCAACTCTGTCTTTACCCAGGAGGGAAACGACCTGAAAATGCGAACAATGTGTCGTTGTTTCTAAAAATGTCCGCCACATCTCCTCTCAAAGAGGTTCCGATTTTCGCCTCTGGACTTAGAAGATTCCCTCATAAATCATTATTCAGGTAGTCGTAAAAGCCGAGTACCGTTTCTTCTTCCTGGATGAAGACGATGAAATCAAATTCAGCAATGTAAATATTGGCGATTTCCATGCGAAACCGCCGAAAGGAGGACATTCTTGGGGTCTTCGCAATATCCCGAGGCAAAAAGTGAGCGCACTTTTGTTGTTCCATGCGGGTTCTTCGATTGCTGCACGAGTTTAGTTGCATGGATAATGTTGTTTGCCAGGTTTCTTGAACAGAATCCAGTTAGGATTGTGATATTTTTCCCGTTTTCAGGTTCAAAACAGTATTCGCGCCGACCACTCGTTAGTAATATCATGTACGATTGAGCTGCTGCCAGATGCTGGCCGTATCCCGTGTAGGAGAGTCGAGCCTAGTGCGCTTGTGATTACTGACATGGCAGAAGTGTCCCGAGTCCATATGCAGAATGGTGAGACTTTGTATCAGATGGATTATGAGTCCAATGAGCTGAGTCTTTGAATTTTTCGTCACCAAGGGCAGGGGATCATATGTCCGCTAAGGTTCTTCACAACGGCCCGGTTGCCCTGGGGGTCGTACCGTAGAACATTGTTTCTGAAGACCCTCCCACTTTTCGTTCCTGACTGTATCCTATAAAATTTGAAAGTGAAAGGGGAAAGAGTTTCAGGGAGCCAAATATTTACCACGCCTTGAAGAACGAGAAGAAGTATTGTGCTTAAAAGCTTCTCACCGCGTGGGTTTTTGTTTGTGTAGCCTAAATGAGTGTTTTCTTTTAGAACTTACCATGTTCACTGGGGCGGACTGTTCGCCACACTCGGACCTCAAGGTGGCTGTTGGGACGAAGGAAGATCGGGTAGTCTTTGCCGTGCACAAGTACAAGCTCATCACTCATTCTGATGTTTTTCGTGCCATGTTAGAGCATAATATGGAGGAAAGCAAGGTGAGGTTTGTACATTATGTGGGATTGCTAAGGCTTAAAGACTATTTCCCAAGTAAAATCTCATCTAATCTTTTTTCGAAGATTTTGCGCAGTCCACGAAGTAGAGGATAGTAGTGCAAGAGCTTTGCAAAGCCTTATATTTTTGGGTGAGCTCGTTAAAGAAACACCTATCCTCTGGTTCCGAGCCAAATTTACTCAGTTCCCTCGTGCGCTTGTGCGTAGCGAGAGTAGAGACAGTGAGAAATTGTGGGGAGGAGGAGACGCAGCGTGCGCGCGCAGACGCACGCGGTGGACGGAAATATATTTCTCTTGCAAACAGAGAATATGTAATTCAATTCCCGTTCATGTGCCTATTTTTTGTGTTAGATGCCTCAGAATCAAGGAGTACTGGCCACAAATACATCGACAACTAATTCTTAGGACGGACAGCCCTTCCTTCATGTGGGCGGGTGTTCCTTAGTTTGGCTGATCCACGTTTTTTTCCATTTCC
Organism: Aplectana chamaeleonis; assembly: GCA_029168955.1. Lineage (NCBI taxonomy): Eukaryota > Metazoa > Nematoda > Chromadorea > Rhabditida > Cosmocercidae > Aplectana > Aplectana chamaeleonis. The sequence goes on from JAPDOI010001809.1 coordinate 4,919, forward strand.
TGACAGGTTTTTGCCGCCCTTTCTTCCCTAAATCTCTTATTGTTAGAGAGATCTAAATCTAACGATTCTGAAAAAGAGGCATTCTTATCGGGGGCACTGTTTTCACTTGTGAAGTTGAATGTTGGCTTCTTGTTCAAAGACAGCATACACGCTCGTATATCCTCTGGTTCCGAGCCAGATTTACTCTGTTCCCTTGCGCGCTTGTGCGGAGCGAGGGCAGAGACAGCGAGAAATTGTGGGCAGAAGGAGACGCAGCGTACGCACGCAGACGCACGCGACGAACGGAAATAAATCACACTCGGAAACAGAGGATATGTGATTGAGATAGCTACGGAGATAGAATGGTATGACTCAGAACACAACGCCTACGCATTTTGAAGCGCCAAAAATCATCATATTTCCGTAGTTATCTCAATCACGTTTACGAGCGTGTGTGCTGCCTTTAATATCGCGAAAGCAAGTTCGAGTTTGTTTCGGAAAAGTTTTTCGTGTCTTTTTGTGTTGCATGCATTAAAATGGTTTAGAACTTCGAGGCTTGGTAGATTTTTTAATAGAAATTAGTAATGAGCGGGTTTTTGTGGAAATTTCGGGAATCGGAGCGGTATGTTTGACTTACAAGGGAAGTGGTTAGAGTGGTAAACGCATCTGCCAAAACCACTAGTATCGCTAGCATCTCTTGTGGCTCAATAGTAAAACTGTGCAGTATCCAGCCCCGAGCTGCAGGTTCCAAGAAGTTACAAGCCTAAAAAGGTCGTTTTTTTTGTGCGTTTTGTACCCTCCAAAAAGAGCATTAATTTTTTTCGAAAATTAGGAGGCGGACCTTATAAATGTGTTCAGCGTCTAAATCTACCGCCCTCCGCAAAATTTGGGTGAAGGCGCATTTTCCATACTTTGTCGAGACTGAAAGCGTTTCGGACTTGTACGGATTTTCGGTTGGGCGAATATTTATACCGATTAGAGGGCTCTGGAAGCGTTTTAGAAAAATGTTCCAGATTTGACTTAAAATTCGCATTGGGGGGGTTATTTGGGGTGCTGATCACGAATCTGTGGTTTATTAGCCGATTTTTCAAAGTTTTCGACTAATTTCGTTCGAAGCTTCCCAACCGGGGAAAAATTCGAGGGAAAAACGCCACTTTCGAGATTTTCGGAGTGCTACGGTAGATATTGCTAAAGTTGTTACTAGGGGGTTATTTGGAGTGCTAAACACGAATCTGGAGTCCGTTTATCGATTTTCAGCAAGTTACAGTAGATTACGGTGGGTATACGGTAGTTTGGTCAAAATCTCAGATTTTACTCAAAAATTGTATACGGGGGTTATTTAGGGTGGACCATACGAATTTAACGTCCGTTTGTCGATTTTCAAAATACTAAGGTGACTCTTGCCCCCTAAATGACATGTTACCTACCGTAACCTACAGTAAGCCTCGCAACTTCGACAAAAGGACTCCAGATTCGTGTTCACCACCCTAGATTACCCCTACATACTAGTTTTGGGCTGAATCCGAGAAAATTTTCTGAAACTCGCAAAAAAATGCCTGATGGAAGGTACCCTTGCCTTTTCGCGAGGCTTGAAAAATGCTCATAACTTGTTCGAATCTGCAGCTCGGGGCGGGATACTGCGCATTTGTACTATTGAGCCAGAAGAGACTAACAATACTAGTCGCTCTCGCAGATGCGTTTACCACTCTAAACACTTCCCTTGTTAGGAGGCCGCTAATCGAGAGAACAAAACTATCGGTAACCGGGATATACGAAATCGAAAGCAGAATTCGAAAAACAGTGGCTTGATATGTAATTTTCGATCGGAATCCCATACACATAGAAAAGTCAAACGAAAAAGGCTGAATAACGAGTTCGAATTTTTCGATTTAAATGGTATGACTACGATAGCTCGGAGTTTCGGATTTTGAACGTTGAGGCCGTTTTGGAAAAATTGTTGGTATCCTTCTAGGCTAAGGTAAGGTTCACTCAGGAATCGAGACAAAGTGAAATCGATGACTGATTGACTACGCTGGCAATCAAAGTTTTTCTCAGCAGTTTCTACAACAACTGTCATTGAAAGCGGTATCCAATATCTATATCAAAGTTGAGTTGAGTTCTTGAAGCGGTGAACAAGATTTTTAAAACCTCTTTATTGTGTTGGGTCCATTCGATCCTCACCTTTTGCGTAGCCTGGAAACACCAAATTTAGTTTGTAGAATCTACCTTACCAAACTCCAGCTCAACCTACAGAGGAGTTGAGCGGAATTGAACCAAAAGAGCGATACCACGGATAAGGCCAACCTTCTTCAAAAGAGCAGGTGGCCCTACAGCGTCGGATGGCAGTTGTTAAGCGACTGAGTGGTAGGAAACCACCCATGAAGTCTACCCCGTCCACGCACAGACCCGCCGTTAGATCATGGTAGAAAAGGAGAATGTGTGTCGGTGATCCATCACCTGGTATCCTACGCTGACGTGTGTGAATTTTACCGGTCAGTCATGATCTGAGGGCGGGTCTATGCGTGAGCGAGTTGAGTTTTCCCAGGTCCCTTCAAAGGGCGGGTATTATCTGTGATATCGTTCGTTTGGCTTAACTCCGTGTGAATCCTTTGTAAGTTTAAATGGGGTTTGAGAGGGAAGTTTCCCTGATCTTTGTTCTGTCTTTTTCTCAGACTCTGAAAACGGTGGAAATTGCCGGAACGTGAGCCCAATAAAGAGGTCTTAAAAAATGTGGTTACCTTCTCAAGAACTCAACACAACGAGTATCAATCGTGTTTCTGGGATCTGACGGGAGTCGTGCGTGAACAATTATACGAATGTTTTTTTTTCTAATTTCTTTGAATGAATTTTGGAGGTCCTCTTTAACCAGGATAGAGTCAGTTTGGAAACCGAAACTACTGGAATATGTATAATAGGAAAAACAGGCATGGCATTGCATTTCTGATTTCAGACGAGTATGATCATAATAGAAGAGTTCTCTCCTGCTGCTGTGAAAATAATGCTAGTATTTTTGTATACTGGCTCTGTGTGCCCTCAGGAATTGGATCTGGAAGTAAGTTTTTTTTTCAAGTTAGTCCTATTATGTTATCGCTCCAGCCGCGAAGCGGCTGGAGAGGTTTGGTCTTGTTGTTTATTGCCACGTGGGTATATGTCCACAATATATGAGCATTTTACTCCAGGATGCTTCTGATGTAATGCAGTTGGCGGAGAAATACAACATTCCAGCGTTGAAGACCATGTGTGAGCAGGACCTCATATCTAGGTAACTGTTTAGGACTCTCATATATTTACCGTTGTGTGGAACCAATCGACATATCCTTTCATCTTAGCTTACTGAATGATGTTCAGGGTTTCTGCTGGCAATGTTATTGATTGCATGGAACTGGCCGACTTCCATCAGGCTAGCCATTTATATGAACACTGTCTTGATTTTGTGAGTACACTTTTTTAAAAAGTGGCATAGTTTTTTGTTTGATTTCATTTTCGTTCTTTTTTTGGTGGTTTTAGTTGAACTCGGTTTAGTCCTAAAGGCATAGTCCAACCTCAGAATCGTCCTTTTTTCTGCCTATCTTGAAAACGGTCCCACGCTGATTCCAATGATGTCTCTGCAATCGTACCAGAAACTGGAAACGGAGTTATGGCCCTTCAAAAATTGAGCTAGGGGAGCATGGTGGACGATTTATCCGAGACTTGTAACTTCGCTCATTTGCATTATGTATGTGAGCAGACCTGAATGAAGGGAGAAGACGAGAATGGAGGGAAGGGCGGGACTATTGATCGGAAATCATCGCTTATCTCGCCACTGTTGATCTCAAAAGATCGTAGAAGGAGCGTGCCAGAGTGGCTTACTGATGGGGGCGCACCAGGGCGGCTTATCACTATATTTCGTTTCTTCAGAGGAATTGAAAGCTTGCATTTGGCAGGTGTTATATAGGGTGTGTCTACTTCTTAATTGTGTGGAAATCTCAGATTTCGTCCATGAGCTTGAGCTGTGCTTTAGGAAACTGTCGGAGTGGCGTAGCGTCAAAACTCACTGATGCGGTTATTGCGGAAACAATGGATGGTGCTACGCACAGGGAACCATGTCGCTCCGGCAGCTGAGTGGCGAGAGCGGGGGTTTTCAGTGTGCTAGCTGAACGAGCGCAGCCGCAAGCCTAATGGGGCATTTGCGATGTCGTGCGACGGAAACGAAAGCTACCATTTTTGCCGCGTGCCGCAAATTCTGCGACATCCTATTACTACGCCCACCTCTTCTCGCTCTGCGGCGCGAGTTTCGCAACGGTGCAACTATGCCCTCACACTATAAAAAGCCCATATTTTTTAGCCACCTTGTAACATATTCGTTCCTGGGCTAAAGTTTTCCCACCTTTGTTCTTTTTGAGCAAAAATAGTCATGACCACGCCCCATCATCCATTAAGCGGCGCATCAACCCCATCCAAGGTCAGGGCAGCTCTGTAATTTCTCGAAGGGTGGTGAGGGAACTGCTGAAAGTGTCAGCCCAGATGAAAGTTTTATGTGGGGTTGATAGGAAGTCTAGCCCAAATTCGAAGATTTGCGAGGAGATCGTTGAAATATATCAAACTTCTGATCACGTAAGGGAGCGGATCGCTGCTCCGCTGTCGTCATACGCAACGGCCCGCTTGGACTTGACCCCACGGAAAATAGCTCTGTTTTTGGGCTGGGAAGTGTGATGAGCACTGAATTTGGGCAGCTGAGCAAATCAGAGATAGCTAAAATTAGGGTTTTACCGAAGGTGGTTCGAGCGAATAACTGGTTCTGAGCAGGCGCTGTCTAGTATAAATATAACACATCCCATGTCGATCCCTGGTGTTGGCCCTGGTGTTTTCGGCCATGGGGGATCGAAAAAAGTTTTATTTCAGGGAACGATACTTACCCATATTTGGATTGAGATTCACGAACGGCATATCCTGGGCTACAGTTCTGTTTGCGGCGGAAATAGCACGCATTCTGTGGAGGCAAATCTAGCCGTAGCGCATGGTTTGCGTTTATGAATCCCAGCCCTGTTTTTCTGATAATTCCTCGGTTTCATTCCCTGACAGAAGGCGGTGAGCGGCACCCCAAACCCCTCTCCCCCTACTTCGTTGTCGGAAACGGCGTGTGCGGAAGTCGTGCAGAGGGTACGGTATGAGGTGTGGACTAGGTCAATCTATGTCAATCCCCTCTCCGAGCGTTATTTGGTCAGTGTTGTGTTGAAAAGTTTGAAAGAAGAGTAGTATAATCGTCTTCCTTGTTAAAAACCGAATGGAAACAGTGTATACGTGTCTCGGAGCAGCTAAGACCTCCCCCTTCCTCCACCCCTGTGCAGGTCAGGCCCCTTGTGGATATCCTCACCCCGAGCCGCACCCTGTGGCGTATTCATGAAACAACAGGAGTCCCCAGGAGGGTCCAAAGTCCGCCAGCCGCATACACCGGCTGGTTTCAAAAACCTTCCCGGGAGGCTCCCGTAGTCTCATGAATACGGCGACTGGTCGTGCAGCATTGAGCGCAGGTGTGATGTGTGGCAGAGGGAGGGTCTGAATTTTTTAGATTTGGAAAAAGGATTCAAGCTACAGGAGGGCTGGTGAAGCAATGAAATGAAAAAGTGAAAGCTAATGGGCATGGAAAGCTGAATAATGTGTGAGTTAGATAGGTAGGGACCAGTTGTGTGAGTACGGGATCCCCATGTGGCTTTGAAAGGGTCTGGGCGAATCATTGGAATTATCGCGAAGTCGGGCAATACAATCCTAGTACTGCTGTTGAGTTCACTTCGGGATTTTACCCATTCGAAGTTAGGGTCAAGCGAGGCGTTGCGTAACTTTTCGAAAGCGGGGCGACCTCCCCACCATCAATTTTTTTCAATCTAAAATTTTTGCGACCCCCCTCCCCTAATTCACGATTTATTCATGAAATCGGAGTATACGGTTTTTTTGGATAGTCGGGTCGTTTGGAAAGTCAAAATAATCAATATATTTGATTAGTAAGACTGTCAGACGCCTAAAATTCGTTCAGTAGTCGGGGTCAAGCGTCTAAAACTTGAGAAATGCTACCATGCTCCCTTAGGTGACCAATAATATCGAGAATGTTCGGGATATCTTAACCAAATTTTCATTTGTGGTCCGAAATTTTTTGCGACCTCCCCCCCCCAACCCCCGTTGTCCTGGAGACATCTTTTACGGGTTTTGGCTGAAACATGCATTTTTGTGGCAGTCTCCTACATGCAGTTTATTTGTGAATGTATGTTTTTTAGATGAATGCGAATAGGTGCGATACGCTGAATACGGAGTCGTGGTCAGCATTGAAAGAACGGAATCCGAGGCTTAGCAGCTCGATAATGGAGCGAATGATACGTTCAGATCATAGTAATTCGCCACCTGTAAAGAAAAGCAGATTATAGCTGTGTAATCTAGGTGTTCTAATGTTTGTATGAAATTTATATTCTATTATGAATGGTGTTCTGGTGCTTTTATGCCACGTTAAACAATTCTCTGTTAGATTTGAAGCTGTCATATTTGCTTATGTATGAGATGGGCAATAGAAAATTGTGTACTGAAGACGATGGAGAAGAAGAAACGCCATCAAAGCGTGTGCTGCTTGTACAAATCGCATTACCTATTCATATTCTTACTCAGTTTGTATTGTTCCCTGCCTCATTGCGCTCTTCTTTGAAGTTCTTGTCGTCGAGAGAGCGTTCGAGTCGGTGATGTCCTCAACGGGTCCATTATTTCAATGTAATATATCGCTTCATATAACTGATTGGCTCATATGGCCTTCTGTGCTTGTACTTCTCGTCCTCACTCTCATCCTCCTCTTCCTTCTATTCCTCGCATGATCAAAGAGAATTAGTATTCAGTTCATGTGGAACCAAATTTTCACCACATAAACGACCAAAATAGTATATGTATCTATGTAAATTACTTTTTCGTGTGTACTAGCTGTTAGTTTTTAAACGTTCTCTATTATAGGTAATTCATTCATTCTTTTTTCCTTTTCAATTGCGAGCCCAGTCTCCAAGCTTGGTAGGGCGTGTGTGTAGCTTTAGGTACAAACAATTGTTGCAATGTGATCAGTTGCCTTCTATCGTCCCCTACGTCAACTAGGAAGTACATTTTGTAGTAGTACTGTCGAATTGTATGCACTATAAGCGAAACACCTGGTGTCAGCCTGTTTGTAATCATCGAAATAAATATATTACTCAGTTGTGCTAGATTTTTGTGTTTACTACGGTTGACGTCGCCATATTTTTGCAGGGGCATGGTTTTTTATAAGTTTCAAGATCTGGTGCTGACTTGTGGAAGAAATCCATTGGGTGCGTTTTCTGATGGCATCTGCCATTTGCAGTCGGTACAGATCGTACCGATACATTGCGTTCCTTACTGGGGTTAGCGCAAATCCGGTGAGCGTATGCTGCTACTCAGACAGGAATGGGGAATCACGAGGCTGCGCGAAAGAGGTATCACTAGTTGCAACTACCCACGGGTGAGTTCCCCTAATGTTCCCCAGCTTAACCGGGTCTCCTTGGGTGACCGACAGCATTGCTGGAAACGACAGCATTGTTGGAAATTACGAGCTATGCAAAGGATGGTTTCAACGCCTATAAGCCGCAGAGAACTGTAGCAGTTGCCTTGGATCTCACCAAGGCTTTCGACACAGTGAATCTTGGTATCTTGTCAAACATCTTAATGGAGTCATCAATCCCGCCATTGCAAAAGCGCTGGATAGCTGCATTCACTAAGAGAAGACGGGCTAGAGTGATGTTCCAGAATCATGTCTCAAACAGCATTCCGATTGCAGCTGGAGTCCCACTGGGCGGCGTATTGTCGCCTGCTCTCTTCAGTCTGTATCTCGAAGATATGCCCGCCCCTCCTCAAGATATCAAGGTGGTCGCTTAAGCTGATGATATGACCGTCTTTTGTCGTGATCGGGACATAAATGTGGCCCCCGCTAAGATTAACGGGTACTTGATCACACTGAAAAGTTTCTTCGAACGCAAAATGCTGAAGATTTCTGCGTCAAAGTCGTCGGTATCCGTACTCACAATGGACCCATCTGAACGCAGCGCACATCCGTATGTCGTATGGAATGGAGATCGTTTGCCTGCTGCCCGCTTCCCAAAACTTCTCGGACTCGTGCTCGATCCATCGCTCAAGTTCCATAAGAACAAGGAACAGAAGCAGGCTGTCGTTGAAGCGAAGCTTCACGTGATTAGAGCCCTGGGCGGTACATCATGGGGTAGTAGCAAAGAAACCATTATTACAACGTATAAGGCGATTCTCCAGCCTGCACTAGAATACGGCGCACCAGTTTGGCAGCATCTAGTTTCGGAATCCTCTTGGACTAAGATGCAACGCGTACAGAATGCAGCTCTTCGGATCGCCACCGGATGCTTAAGAAGTTCCCCGGTCGATCACTTGCATGCTGAGACCCGCTTATTACCAATAAGGGAGTACTATGAGCTCCAGGCCCAACAATTTTTCATCAACATTGTCAGACAACCAAATCACCCCTCTTGGAGAGTGCTAAACGCCGTCAGAGAAAGAAAGATCAGAAAGCTATTCGCCGATGCTCCCAGCAAAGTCAATCTGCGAAGATGGCACGACTCACAGCAGGAACGACTCCATCTATTTCGCGAGGAGCATACTCAGTTCGTACGGTGCCATTTGGAAAAGGCGGCCATTAATCCCATATTGGGGGTAGTGTCGCCCCAAGTCTGCGCATCCGAGGCTTAACTCGGAAGAAGGGCCAGGTGCACCCTAGCATCGCTGCGCTGTGGTCATTCTACCATGCTTATGTCCTACGTCAGCAAAATAGACAGCAGCAAATCAGATGTTTGCCCGGACTGCGGCTGCCTCGGCCATGATACTGCACACCTTTTCAAATGTCCAGAGAGACCCACCACGCTGACCGTAATGGACTTATAGACGAATCCGTTACTGGTCGCCCAGTTTCTCAACCTATGACAAAACCCTCAATGGGCTGCAAAGAAGAAGAAGAAGACCCAAATTTCTCCTGGATGTCCAGAATCGCTCCCGCTTGACCGAAATCTCTTCCTAGTGGCCAAAATCAAGTACGGCTGATTCAGATCTACTCCGATTGACCCTGATGGGTCTCTCTGATGCTATCCTGGGCTACGCCCATTTTTGTGTCCCCAGAGAATTCTTGGATCTTACTGTCCAAAATCCAGCACGTATTGTAGAGGTGGAGCGAAGCTGTGGGTATTTGCTGAACGTTTCGTGGCTCACGGGCGGTAGCTTAGTCGGGCATGTCTTCTGCGACGGGAACACCTACGCGTTTTTGAACTCGGGGCATGGAACGTTTGATTCGTTTTTCGAAAAGGTGTTAGTTTTTAAACAAAGTTTCTGTGTAGTCAAAGAATGTTTTTTTTTTTGAAAAGCAAGGATTTTGATTGGGAGAAGACGACACAACACGGTTTAAAGAAAGCAATAAAAGGAAAACAAAAAAGTGAGAAAAAATAGGAGTGCTCGAAAAAATGTCGAAAAGCTGGGCTTCAGGAAGCCTTTTGTGCTGCTCTTAATTTGCTAATAAGTTTGATAGACAGCGAGAGAAAATCTGACCTTGTGTTCTACTTATTATTTGCGGGCCGTGTTGTTGTGGATATTGGCTTCGGCTTGAGATAGTCGTTGGAATACATGATGAGACCGGTGGTAGTAGTAAAATAGGCAGGAATAGTTAGGTTTAACACATACCGCGAGTTCGATTGCAATTCCCCCGGGTAAGCGGCATACAGAGGGAAATCGTGGGCCATATCCCGATAAGGAAGTCACGAGTCGCACTTCCTTGAACGAGTTTCGGAATTCAATAGAACTCAAAGTCTCATGGAAAGTCTCTGGCAACTGTTAGATTTTTTCTACTGTATCTTACCCTATTGTCGTAAAACTATCAGATTGTCGGTTAATTTATTCTAGTTTAGTTCCAAGTATTGTGGCAGTGTAGTCGAGCTTCCGTCGACAAGAAATTTGAGCGGATCTACTGTCACTGTATTTAAGCCCTATGGAAATTTGCCACTTTGAGATGCTCTGATAGCTTTTTCGTCAAATCGAATGAAAAATGATAAAAAAAGAAACGTATGCACTTAAGAAAATGAACGATAAATTGAAACAAATCTCTAATGGAAAATACATGAAATAAGTGCGGGAGAGGACCTAACAAGCTTGCTCAAGTTTCAACTGACCTGTATGACTCCCCCCCCCCCTCCCAGCGGTATCATCATATCATCATAGAAGCGATGCGGATGTTCTGCGAAAGATGGAGCCATGGAAATAAAGAAATAAGCATGGAGAACCACTTCGTTTCTATAGCAGTGAAATGAAAGTGCTGTGCTGGATAATGAGATGAGAATGGGGGTATTTACCGATCGCTTCTTTTCGATTGTGCAATTAGGTAGCGGCTAGTGAGGTAGGACATATAGTAACCACAGCTGTTTTGGAAAAATTCTCGATACTACGGTGCATCAGGGGAAGTCCGCAAGCGCACGACCGCCTTCTTTCGTTGCCGTAGACTATAAGGGAAATGGCGGTGGAATCCAAAACCTCGACGTTATTTAAGCTACAGATTTGTTTTAGGATGGGGCGCATGGATGTGGAGAAGCTGCGGTATCTCGAAAGGGAGGATTTTCGAGTGCTGATTGCAGTGAGTTTATTATCCCTACTATTTTTCTTCTCGTATATTAAAATGGCTAATGTTCTGTTAGAGTAACACTAGGTTTTAAGAGACGCAATATAATGCGAGTGATGATTTAGCGATTGCATAAGCGCAAGCCCTATTCAATAGTAAAAGGCCAGAAACCGGCTCAGATATCCACAGTCTTCAAGTACTGATCCAAAAGACGTTTAAACGCAGGTAGGGTTGTAGGGAGACTTCACCTTTTGAGTAGCTTTTCAAACTCACTTTCGGCTCTATTAACAAATGAATGGTGCCTCAAACTTTTCTTGTCTCTGTTACCAACGAGCTTAAAACTGCTACCTCTTGTGGTAGATGCCCTAAGTTGGAGGAATTCATTTGCATTGAGTCCAACATAGCCATACAAGGTTTTGTAAACCATCAGAATATCGAATTTTTTTCCTTGTGCAGGCCAGCGAGTCTAGCTGTAGCTTCTTGTTCCTATCAATACTGCAGGGCATTTGACTATAATTGAGTCCGCTGACCCTCATCATCAGCTTGCGTATGAAGCTGTTTTGAAGTTTCTCCAGCGCCACCGTGGTCGAAACCTTGTGAGGGTTGGAGATCACAGTTCCATACTCAAGGTGAGGTCTTACATACCGTGCAAAAGTCAGTACCGTGCAAAAGTCTATTCGCGTGGCCTTTCCGCGAATAAGGTTTTTATACGTATCTTGGCTTGCCCTTAGCGAAACTTGATGAAACTTTGGTATGTTATGGGGCATCACAATCCTTGCTTCACACATACACAAAATCGGTTTTTGAGAGTGCAGTTTTTAAATATGGAATTTTTTCAACATTTTGTGGTAATATCTCAAATTAGGACTATTCCTTCAAAACATGGCTATTATAAATCCAAACCCGTAGCAGTTATTCGCCATTCGAAGGTCTTCGGAACCGTTGTATAGCTTTGTGAGAGAATAGTCTCTATCAGTCTCTATCAGAATTTTTCTGAAGACCGAAAATTGAACAGGTTGGAATTAATTTTTGGAAATTCACCCCTATAAAATTATTCACCCCAGAACCATTACAAGATATGTGCTTTATAAGCTTTGACAAAGTACAACTGGAACATAAATTTCGCTCTTTTTCGATAACGTCAAAGAGAGATACTTAATAGGTGCAATATCGCATTATTTTCTTTCGAATTTATTTCTAAACAAATTTCAATAGAGATTAATTTTTTACAAGGTTATACAAGGGTTCCGAAGACCTTTCAATGGCGAATAGTTGCTACGGGTTTGGAATTGTAATAGCCATGTTTCAAGGGAAAAGTCCTTTTTTGAAATAATACCACAAAATGATAAAAAAATTTCATATTAAAAAACTGCGCGCTCAGAAACCAATTTGTTGTACATGTAAAGCAAGGGTTGTGATGCCCCACAACATACTAAAGTTTCATCAAGTTTCGCTAAGGGCAAGCCAAGATACGTATAAAAACATCATTCGCGGAAATGCCACGCGAATAGACTTTTGCAGGGTACTGTTGGTTTTATAAGCTTTAAGTAGCACCTTTTCGTTGTTACTGGATAGAACTTTGAACATGCTATACATAACCTTAGTTGCTATAGACACGGCTTTAGCACAGTGAGCATCAAAAATGAGATGGCTACGTACCAGGAAGCCCAAATTCATTATTTCATCGACAACCTGGAGCTTTTGATCACCAATGGTATAAAGAGAACTTGCACTATAGCTTCCGACATGCTAAATTTTAGTTTTTACACTTGAAAGCAACATACTTCAGTCTCTAGGCCAATTTAGAATCTTACACAATGGCGAAAGAACGGCTAAAAACGAGCCACAGATAGCCTTAGACGGCCCTCAGGCTTGTATGCGCAATGGTTTACCCACCCATTCCCTTCATGGTCGGGAGGGAGTGGGTGGGGCGGGCATAGCACACAGAGTACGGCACGAGGTGTGGACAAGGGCAATCTTGCTCAGCCCCCCTCCCTCCAGGAGCAAATTCTTGGCGATTGTCTCAGACCCCCTCCCCCCTCCTCAGAAGCGTGATTTGGTCAACATTTTGGCGAACATTTCATGTAAATTGGACGTTATAATCTCATGTAAATTAGACTTTATAATGGAATACTCTGGTAAAACTGATTCTGAACAGTGTGTATTCCCATTCAGAATGGGCCACTTGGTGTCCCGGTGGAGCCTAAACCCCCTCCACAACTGCACAGGTCAGACTCTCCCCCAAGGATATCCACACCTCGCGCCGTACCCTGCTAGCACAACCAAATTCCGGGGCCGTATAGGGCTATCTATCACTACTTTTTCGCCGTTTTCTCGCAATTATCGTTGCAATGAACCACGGTACACTCGATTTTCGGTGAAAACTCGAAGATTGTTTTCATTGTAAACCCTCCCTTTAAGTCAACCCTTTTTTATTTCTCTAGCTCCACTTCAAATTAAGGTCGAAATGGGTATGAAGAATCATGAAGTCGTGCCGCTACCACTAGTGTCTGCCATTGCTAGAATTCATCGAGGAGCAGTAGCACGTATCCTGTCAACGTTGTGCAAGCATAGCCTTGTTGCCTTCGAGCGCAGTAAAAAATGTTGGTTCCATTATTTTGGATTTTAGATTGTTCGCCTATGTTCAGCAAATGATTTCTTCTCAATTTAGTTGATGGTTATCGTCTGACAGTTCTTGGATATGACTATCTCGCACTAAAAGCTCTGTGTACCCGTGGAGCTGTGGGTAGTGTGGGTAATCAGATTGGTGTTGGAAAGGAGTCAGATGTCTATGTTGGCGGAGATCCGGAGAGAAATGTGGGTTCTTAGTGCGTCGATAAGATGGTTTTTTTTTCTGAAAATTTACTCATAGTGTTCTTCTTCAGGACCTCTGCTTGAAATTTCATCGATTGGGTCGCACATCTTTCCGGAAGATCAAGGAGAAGCGCGACTACCACAAGAAGAGGCACTCTGCTTCATGGCTGTATCTTAGTCGACTTGCTGCTACCAAGGTGAATTTCCGGTGTAGATTTGAAGGGGGCAGCAACAATAACAATGTTGTTCCAGGAGTTCGCGTTCTTGAAGGCGTTGGCTGATCGAGGATTTCCTGTTCCACGACCGGTCGATGTATGCCGTCATCTCGTGGTGATGGGCTTGATCGAAGGAAAAACTCTCTGCCACATTGACCATATTGAAGACGTCGGAGGCTTATATGATAGGTGGGCTGCATTTTTCGGAGCAAAACGCGAGTTTTTTTTAGCGTAGGGTTTCCGAGAACGTATGCTCATACTGCTCGCGACATCGTGAGTGTAAGAGGCGCTGGCTTCAGTGATCGTTATGAGCGGCGTTGCCACCAGTGGCCAGAATAAGTTAGGTTATGTGAACCTCTGCTTGGTGCGCTGCGTTGAGCCTTGAAGCCGTTGCCTTGAGTTTTGAATTAGTAGCTTGATGTGTAGCACGACCTGCACGTAGAAATGGCCAACTGCGACATCGTCGTTGATGTGTGACATAAGGGCTCTGCAGAGTTGCATCGCCCGGCGGCACACCGCCGAGTGAGAGGATTGGGGCGTGGCCAAACCTTGACGCGGCGGCGCACTTCAATGCCTCGCAGAGTAGCAGCGATGCCTGCCGTCGTTCCTCATTTTCTTTCATTACGTACAACTTCATTCATTCCACACCAAAATAGCATCGATTTCGAAAACCATGAAATAACACGTGAGCAGAAATTTGAAATTTAAAGGCGCCAGAATCTAAAAACTTTTTAAAGGTTTCTACTTCTATGTGTTTTTAGAAAATTTTCGTCACTTAAAAAAATCGAAAGATACGCTTTCAGAAGCGGAAAACATAGAATCTTGCAGCGACGTTAATTTGGATTTTTTTCGTCAGAATCGATATTATCCCACAAAAAGTGAAAACTGAAATGAAATCAATTGTTTTGGAGGTAAAATAGAATGGATCACATAAAAAGCGACGAACGAATGAAAAAAAAAACGTTCAAGCGTTTTTGGAATCGTGTGATCACCACCTCAAAGGAGAGTAAAAGTTGAAAAAGTTTGCATGGATGACGAAACAATGGAAAAAATACATTGAAAGGATCGATGGCAGCGCTTCTCGCCGACGATAGAAAGGGGGTCTGCAGAGTTGAAGTCGCCGTGTTGCTCGCAGCGACGAATAGCGCTGGGTGATGCAACATCGATTACATTCGGCGACGGGAGCGACCGACACGGCGTGAAGGATGACGAATGGGCACCGCAGTGTTCTGACGCTGCGACGACACTGCGTCACTGCCAGCGAGGGGCAACCGACGCGGCGACAATAATGTTCGAAAACATTTTTGTCGCCGCGTCAAGGCTGACGCTCGGCGACCACTTGCCGGTCGGTGCAACTCTGCAGACCCCTAAGTGGTCTAGGCCATTCCTCACCGCCTCTCGGTGGCGGTGTCGCTCCGGGAGTCGCTGCTGTCGCGGCGACGAAAACACTGCGAGGTACCCGCGTCACTGCTCTCGCGCGGCACATCGCCGCCCTCACCCGCTGCGTGTCCCCCACGTTCTGAATTTCGCGTGTGCTAAGCAGAAAAACTGCAAATGCCAATCGACGCAGCGCCTTCCGAAACCTCCATGTACAAATTTTTATAACAATACCGTGATTCTTACCAGGCTGGCACCGGAAAGTGCCGCAATTGACCGATGCGAAATTATATGAAATAGCAGAGGATACAACCACAACTTCAATTTTACAGGCTCTGTACTAATCCGTTTATTATAATAACAATCAATAATATGAACTCAATAGTCAATGGAGTTACCCTGGCGCAGAGTAACGTGGAATAATCTGTTTGGCATACTGTTCACTAAGTTCTTGAGGACGCCTCCTTTAATTGCGACCCACTCGGCGATAATGACTACGGACTCGTACCGATTGCCGTAAGCGTATAAGCGTCGCGCAAGTATACCCCACACGTTTTCCATCGGGTTGAGGTCCGGCGAACAGGCGGGCCATTCAAATAAATCGACATGATTGGCCTGAAACCAATCAAGCGTCGACCTGCTTACATGAACGGGCGCATTGTCCTGCTGAAATACAAGACGAGGGCGCCTCATAAAGGGTAGGAGGTGATCTTTGAGTACAGTCTGGTAATCACCAGTGTTCATACTGCGAGAAACGAAGGCAATGTCTAGCTTGCCGTACCGGCTGAATGCTGCCCAACACATTAAACTTCCTTTGAAGGTCCTCTTCGAGAACGTGAGTGGGTCTTTGCGCAGATCTCTCCAGTACGGATTGAATCCATCAGGCCCGTCTAAGTTAAACTTTTTTCGTCCGAGAAAACAATCTGAAAAGTTAATTTCTCACGAGGTCGTTCAACATGAAGATTGAATAGGGGACCCACCTTCTTCCAACCGATTTGCATCACTAGGGCGAACTGGAACCGCGACTTCTCGTGGTTGTACGTAAGACGTGAAGCATTTTTCATTCGGTCGCGGACGACGTTCCGGGACCTATGAACGGTACGCAGAATTGTGGATTTGTTTACGCGCAGGTTGAAGGCTCCCTTGATCTCGCTGATGGACCTCATAGAAGTCGATGCCAACCTCACGACTGTCTGTTCCTCCCGGTCGTTCAACTTCCTTTGTTTTCCAGTTCGTGCTTTAAACAGGCACAAAGCAGGATCTTCAACGTGTCGAGCGAAACAGCCTCGAAATCGTCCCATTCGTTGGCTCGTAGATCGAATACGGAGGCCCATATGGCTCATGATGTCAATTTGAGCTGTTTCGCATTCCGACGATCTGGTTCTACGTGGCATTCTGGAAGATAAGGAGAGGAACATGCTATTGTTATATAGATTTTATGAAACCGTGATTTTTCTTACTGCGAATCTACCATATTCAGAACTTTCCAAGATTCGCTCGTTAGGTCATATAGTTTTGCATCGGTCAATATCGACACTTTTCTGTGCCAGCCTTGTAAAATTCGACGTATTATTATGAAAATTTGCACCCGGATGTTTTTGAAGATGTAGCGTCGATTGGCATCTGCAGTTTTTCTGCTCAGCCAACGCCAAATCCAGAACCGCGAAAATCGGGGTATGTCATAAAGTTTTGCCGCGCAGTGTACTATCTTTGCTATTCAACTAACAAGCCGCAGTCAGCCATTGCGCGCGGAATTATTTGATCGATAGCCATCTCTTTGTTTTCCTGGTGCAAATTCCGAGAAGCTTAGCGGCTCTCAAACGTTACTTCCCGTAGTCGTGATTAGTTGCTGGCACAGGGGTGGAGTGCCATCCACGTGATAATCCTGTCGCTATGCAGCCACAACAGGCGCGATTATGTCGCCGCAACGGGAAGTATGATCGCGGTCTGAACGACAAGCACGATGATCACAATGCGTGTGTCGTGCGTAGCAGCCTCCCCGTTTGCTGGGCATGGCGCGTTTCACATGTGCCCAGTCGTCCACGTAGAGTTCCTGGCCTAGATTCTGCGAGCCCGACATTATGGCAGCGGTAAGTGGCAAGCTTTTTATGTCTGTCATCTTCAGATTGATGGCATTAATAGTGAAGTTTGGACGGCATGGTTTGATTCATGGAGATTTTAATGAGTTCAATTTGATGCTTATGGAGGTTCGTTCTGTGAGAACAGTACTTGCGTTTATTTATTTGCGGTCTTTTTCCTCCAGTTTTTTTCCAAGTCTCATTTTTCATGTCTTATTTTCAGAACGAGGAGAAGGTAATTGTGATAGATTTCCCTCAAATGGTTTCCATTGATCATCCAAACGCGCAGTTCTACTTTGAGCGAGATGTTGAATGTGTGAGAACGTATTTTCGGTGAGTAACTAGTTGTTCTTACCGACCGCAGGGTTCGATCGGCTGCCCGCTCGCTATATCGGCTCGATCTGTACCCGTTTACTCACTTCATAGTTCAGTAGTAGTTTTACGATAGGGCCATTTCTGTGGCCACCAATCATTGGATTCCTCGTGAAAAAAAATGCCTTTAAGTTGACCGTTTCAATGTGTATTGCAGGCGAAAGTTCAACTATGATAGTGATGATTATCCGAAATTTTCTGAAATTGTGAGGAAGTACAACTTGGACGTGGAGCTGGAAGCAAGCGGATTCACCAAGCAGATGGATATTGATCTGAATAAAGTGGGATTATTTTTGCTTGAGGTTACCCCCGCTGCTAGTAAAAGGTCTGCCCTTCTAGGCGTATGATAGTGGGAACTTCCGAGCTCACTGTGAAGGAGCTGCAATCGGTTTTGTTGAGTCGGATGAAGAAGACGAGGAGGAAGGGGAGGAGGTCAGATTCTCGATCTGAGTTCCGTTCAGATGTTGTTGTTCATCTCATGTATCTATCTAAGATTCCAGGATTCTGATGGACAGTCAGGTTCTGAACATGAAGATGACACCATCGAAGAAGTGAATGAGGACCAAGACGAATTGCATGAGGAGGAGAAACTGCGCAAAAACGAGGTTGGAATCATTCATCTTTTGGGCTTTCTTCTATTTCTGACGGATTTTTTTAGGCGACATTACTGTCTCGATCGGATCGGTTCACCAGCTGGCTGGGAGAGGCTACTACGCAATTGGAACAGTTGCTCCTTGAAGAAGGTGGATCAGGTTGTGATGAATGCCCTCTGCTCGTTCATGCCAGGCAGATTGAAAGGGAAAGCGAAAATCGACCAGATCGAGAGCCTTATATACAAGCTAGGGAAGAACTGGATCGGCTGGAGACGGAAGCTGCTGAGATTGAGGAGGGACAGACTAGGACGGTCGGTCATTTTGTTCCTTCTGGCGAATTCGCGGACGCGTTGCTTTTTTTTCTTTTTTTTTAGTGATTTTCGTAGTTTCTGTGAAAATAGAAACAAAAGCTTAAAAAAATTCGGAGAATTTAAAATACGAAGTTTCTTCCATTACTCTCCGGCAGATCGAAGTCAGTCCAAATCTCCGACATTCCGCGATTATGTTTTGCAGTTTTAATTTATCCCACTTTCGGCGTCAAATCCAGAAAGGTGCTGAAAATATACGGAGAGTTCGGAGGCTGGTAGTGCTTTATTTGTGGGAATTGTACCGCAGCTTGAATATAATAGGCCTATAGACCCGGGGAGGTTTTTTACTAGATAAAACAGAAAGAGGAGCGTTTGCAGGATAAGGCTGCAACATTCTTTGCGATCGTCGCGTCGTATCTAGAGTAGCTTCGGGTCAGCGCATCTCTGTACTTTGAAGGCATCATATGCGCTGAAAACCACTCACCGTTTTTTTGGGTTTGAATCATTGGTTGGGCCCGCCTGAGAACGTACATACTGTGCTTCTCTGGGCCAAATTCCGGTGCGCAATTGCGTCTCGACACGCTTCGCGGCCGCATGCGCTCGAGTCAGTCGAGTTTCCAGCGCTAAGGCCGACTCGATATGGCTTTTTATACAGTTTTCTCCAATTTCGTCTTGTTCCCAGTTTCTGAAATCCACCTGGAGTCAACAGATCGGCGGCTTCGACGCTGGAAACTCTTTCGACTGGAAAGCGCGCGGCTGCGAAGCGTTTCGAGACGCAATTGCGGACCGGAATTTGACCCAGAGAAGCACAGTAGGTAGAGTTTGTTGGGTCACCAGCGCATTATTGTGAAGATATGGAAGATCGAATGCATCGGGTTCCCTCGAAAGAGACCCGCTCTCCGACAGCCATGTGGCATCAAATGAGAAAAGAAAGTCCGGTCGAAGTAAGACTTATGGGGCTTATCGTGTCGAAATTTCCTTATTACTGTTGTATTTTGCCACGATCGACCGCTCCACTGCTTACTCCTCGCGGAATCATCCGAGCAAGCTAGGCTTTACATCAACTTTCACTCATTTAAGGTGTTTCATTTGTTGATAAGCTACTTTCTTTTCTCATTAGATGCCAGATGGCTGTCGCAGAACCGGTCTCTTTTGACGGAATTCGAGGCACTAGATCTCCCATATCTTCACAATCATGCGTTGGTGACTCAACAAACTCTGCCTACGTTCTCAGGTGGGCACAACCGGTGATTCAAACCCAAAAACGGTGAGTGGTTTCCAGCGCGTACGATGCCTTCAAGATATAAATGTGATTTTTAGCCCTGAGCTTGTCTTCCACATATTCATTGTCACTGTGTTCAGCTCGTTACTATTGCGACTGTATTTTATGAAAACACGTTTTTCAATTACGGCAAGGTGCTGGGTTGATCGCAGAACGCTAGCCTTCAGGCGAGATTGAACGAGCATCAACCCTTTAAGAGGAAGGGTCTTATGGTACTAAAACATCAAAGCCCCAGTGGTACTCTCATTCAGCTTCCCACCTTTACCCGTAAAATGCGTAAGGGATGTTGAAACTGCTGAAGGGCAGAAGTCGTGTCGAGGACGCAGCTAAAAGAGACGACTTTAGAAAAAGGTGTACAGGACATGGTTCAGTTGGACAGGATTTCAGGCGGAAATCCATACTCTGTTGTAGTACTGATGGAATAGTGCAGGTAACATATTGAAACAAGGGGTGAGATTGATGAAGTGGAAAATCTTACACTCAGAAATTCATCTGAATATTTTTTTGCGCCGCTATTGATTCAGTGAGCCACGTCGTAAGCCCCCGTCAGATTTGGTCGATCACCTGAGTCTTATCCGGTCGCTACGCACCGAAATAATGACAGACGGGTGCAGAAAATCTACCCAATGAGTCCGTATGAGACCGTCTGCTTGCGTCCGCAATCCACCCTGTCGATTATAGTGTTCCAGGCGCTCACACGGGAAGGGCCCATGCACCCGAGGTCGGGTTTTCCGCCCGGGCTCAGTCGGTTTTACGACCAAATCTGACGGGGGCCTGACGCTAGACGTCGTCATATGCCTCCATGTGTCAGTAGCATTCAAATCCAATGACTATTTGCGACCAGCCAGCTACCAGATGACTGCTGGAGCGAATCCACTTTTCCGTACCTCGCAACGTTGCGTTCCTAGCCAGATATTGGGTACATATTTAAAGGCATCATACGCGCTGAAAACCAGTCGTTTTTTGGGTTTGAATCATTGGTGGGGCCCGTATGAGAATGTAGGTAGAGTTTGTTTGGTCACCCACACATTATTTGGAAGATATGGGAGATCGAATGTCTCGAATTCCGTCAAAAGAAGCCGGCCGTCCGACAGCCACTTAAGCCCTTTTCATAGTTTGTCTGCCGACGTTGGACGACTCGTTATCACACTTGATAAGTTAAGATAGATAAGATGGATAGGATAGGGTAGATAGATATTTCACATTCGATAACGAGTCATCCGACGTCGGTCGGCTAACTATGAAAGGGGCTTAAGTATCAAATAGAAAAAAAGGAGCTTATCAACAAATGATAAAGCCTAAATGAGTGGAAGTTGATGTATCATTTGCTGATAAGCTGATTTTTTTTCTCATTTGATGCCAGATAGCTGTTGGAGGGCCGGCCTCTTCTGACGGAATTCGAGGCATTGGATCTCCCATATCTTCACAATAATGCGTTGGTGACCAGGTGTGTGAGGCAATTGCCGTTCGCCGATTGCCGGCCATTTTTGGGGTTTGCCATTTCCGTTGCTGTTTGCCGAAATTTCCGTCTAAACGGCAATTTTTCGGCAAAGATGCGTTGAAAATACAAGATTTGCCCTCACCGCAGTTTCTGTATTGGTCAGCGATTCGAAGCTGCTACAAATAATTATTTTGACTAGTTTCAGCTACTAGTTCCAGCTCATGTAATGTGTAATTATACCCATTAAATCGGTAAAAAACGATTATTCTAGCGCAAATAACAGAAGAGTTTCTCTAGGTCTCCCGACTTTTTCTCTCAAGAAGGGCTAAATGCGACTCGGTTTTTGCCTTCAAAATCCAAACCGGTAAAACGCCCATATTGTCAAGCAAGTTTTTCAATCTCACATTCTCCAGAACTAGAAGATGATGCCTGAAGCTCAGTATTATGCCAACCAAACCCCAAATTAGAGCCATCTTCTTCTCCAACAGAACGAATCCTGCCCGTAAAAAGTAATATTATGTATTTAAAGAAACAATTCTCTTTCAGTTTCTTTAGTTCTCGCCCACGTCACAGTGAATAAAAATAAACTGATGAAAAAATTTTGACTGGACTAGGCAATCAGAGGAATTTATTCAAATTCTAGTTGTTTGAGAGCCTCCGAATGTCTTTTCTCAGTCATCAAATTCTTGGCCCCTAAATTTGCCAAAAAGGCAAAGAAAAGTCCTTTTCAAGAGGCATACCGATTCCTGCCAGATCCAAGATTACGAAACCGAATGATACAAAGTTGTAGCGTAACAGCTGCCTTTTTCAGACCTATGAACCCGTTGAGAGCTCATGTAGATCAGTCCGCTTATCGTCGGTTTGTGGGGGTTAGGTAATACGTAATGTGGGAGGAATTTGATCAATTCTGCAAATGCTTTGCCAGCTTTTTTAAAATTGAAAAATGTTTACAGCGGTCATCAAAGGCGGTGTTCAACCATACTTTCGATTTAGAACTCACCAGCTGAAACGAAGGGTTGACTCAATGGCAGAGCTGAGTTTGTTAAGAAATGGTGTAAAGAAGAAAAAATGAAAAATTTCATAGGCAACGATTGAAACCGCACTCAATTTTTCACCAAAAATCAGAAGATTCAGGTCCAATGGGGTGGCGAGCGCACCACATTCAAGTTCGGGAGCGCGTAGAGCGATTTACTGCTTGCTTTTAGCCGATGTTGTTTTAATGGGCCTCGTGCCGGCTTGTAGGCTGTAACTACAGAAAGGGGAGCGCTAAAAAGCTGTCCGGCTGGCTAAACGTTCTGCACGCGGCGCTCCAGCGACGACGCGAACGCAGCGGCTTTCCGTCGCGCGCGTAGTACCAGTCAAACTGTCACTAGATGCCTCTCGTTTTGAGTGTTCGATCAACATGTCCCTCGGAGCTCTTGATTTCCTGTGCAAATTCACAGGCTGTTTTTGTCGTGAGCTCTGCATTCGGCTAGACTAGTCTCACTCCACTCCTGTAACCTCACAAAACCATTCAATCGTAGCTTGAAGTGAGAGGAATAAAAATCCTGAGTTAGCTGCCCGCCCCCGGATATACTACTGGGTCGCGCTGACCGCAAGCCCCTTTCAGAGTTAGTGGATCCGTTGCGGGTCAATCACACTTAGCACTGCTCAAAAAGACGCCCAACTTTGGATCTCTAGCCGTGACTTGTACGTAAACTTTGATTAGGAGGAAGGGAATCGACTTAATTATCTCCGGCAAGGGATAGGCTAACGGCGGCATTTTTTAGCTTGATAGCGACTCCTATACAGATTACCTACGGAACATCGTTACTGACGTTTTCTGATTATATGAGGCTTTCAAGTAGCTTCGATATACGGGATTTTTTCTTCCTGTAAGAGCTAGTGAAACGCCAGGCACATGGTAACTGGCAGATATTGCATGGAACACCACATGACTAAACAAATGTTAGTGTATTATAGCACAACACAGATTTTGCCGTTTGCCGGTCATTTTTGGGGTTTGCCGTTGCCGTTGCCGTTCGCCGAAATTTCAAATTCCTTTGCCGCGCACCCCTGTTGGTGACCCAACAAACTCTGCCTACGTTCTCAGGCGGGCCCAACCAATGATTCAAACCCGGAAGACGGTCACTGGTTTTCAATGTCTGCGATGCCTCTAAAGTTTAGCGGAATTAAAACTCATAATGTGCCTCTCTGGGCCCAATTCCGGTCCGCAATTGCGTCTCGACACGCTTTGCGGCGCATGCGCTCAATTCAGTCGCGTTTCCAGCACGAAAGCCGACCCAATATGGCTTCTTTATACAGTTTTCTCCAATTTTGTCTAGTTTCCAGTGTCTAAAACAGTCAACTGATCGACGGCTGCGGCGCTCGAAACTCTTCCGACTCAGAAGCGCGCGGCTGCAGAGCGTGTCGAGACGCAGTTGCGGACCGGAATTTGGCCCAGGGAAGCACAGTAGGTTAACCCCATGCTGCTAGATGTTGACGTAAGCTGCGCAGAGAAATACGCCATGTTTCAGCAGCGACCGCGGAGAACAACTGCTCGGTCAGTTCTGTCGACGTCTTCAACAATTCCACCAGAGGAGATCAAAAGGCGAGTAGCACTGGAGAAGTTGCGAAATAAAGAGAAGGCGGGTGTTTCGTATGAATTAGATTGTTCCTCTTTTTTTTGTGCATAATTTGAGACGGTTTTTCGCTTACTCTTAATATGTGTGTCAGTTGCAGACAAAGATTCGTGTGAAGGGCAAGCAGAGTGCAGTGGGACGCGGTCGGAAAGAGAATCGCGTCACAATCAATGACTACAAGGGATGGATATAGTGCCGGTCATTTCTGCACAGTTTTGTTTTGACTCAGAAATCTGTATGTTAACGAGATTTGTTGATAGATTCGTTCGATTCGCCGCTATCATTTGCAGTCATTGCTTCTTCAGAGAGTAACAGTTTTCTTGTTTTCTCCCTGTTACAGTCCAGTCATATTGGACATTTCTAAAGTTTTCCTAATTTTGTAGATTGTTCAAATGTAGCTGTCCCGAAGCGACGTTGTTATTTGAAAGATTTATTGACGTCTCCAAAAGTTCGCAGTACAATTTTGATTTTTTCTCTGAATATCAGGGAACATCAGGCCTTAAAGTAGGCTATAAAAAATAAAATTCGATTCAAACTTTTGAAGACTTGTCGGAAATCATTCAGCTGCTAAAAATCTGTTTTGTTGACTGTTGTTCTTTAGTAGTTATCTGTTATGTTGGAATTTGAATACGGATAAAAAATACTTCTATTTTCCCTGGAATTTGACAGGAGTTACTGTTCTCCAGAAATTCGTAAAGTGTTCAATTCGGTGGTACTTGCGTGATGTCATATCATAATTAGGGGGTTCCAAAGGAACATTTTCTAATGATGGGGTGGGAAAGGGCGCCGCCCTCATATTTTTGGCCACCGATTGGATATCTGGGATTTAGATTAATTCTAGTATGTGTAAGCGTCCCCTGATTCTCTCAAGGGGTTGAAACTCCTGGGTGAGCTTAATTCTTACGTGGGCGCGATTTTTTTCGACCCCTCAATATCGGATACAGCTCCTCTCCACGTAACGATGGGTGTTCTGAACCAACACCTCGAACTAACCAATAAAATCGGGAGGTTAGAAAGGTCTATGGTAGTCGTCTAGTGGGCTGGGGAGGGGCTAATCTCACCCCACCCGTACATCTCCCAATCGTCAGTGTCCTCAAAGGTGGTTTGATCCCCTCTCGTGAGCTGAGGAAAGGTGATGATGAGGTTAGCTTCTACTCACTCATCTTCCTCAGAACTACCGTCACAGAAACTAATTTACGAAGTGCGTTGTGCTTTCTGGTGAAGAAATTTCTCGGTGTTTCAGGTCTCTGAGCTTCTGAACCGAGGGGGCGTTTGGAATGAAGGTGAGTGGGTTTGCATTCTGGGAAAAAAGGTAAATGAAAACATTTAAATACCTGGATGTCATGCATATCAATTTTATGTGTAGTCCCATTCCATGTGTGAATTAAATTTTGGAATGAAATCAATTGTCTAAAAATCATCAGAGTAAATGTCTTTCTTGTCCCAATTGTGACTGTCGACCGGGAATGTGAGTAATTGCGAAAAAAAAACAGTTCCTCGCGGTCGCGGCTCCGAGGGTCAACAAAAATTCTGCGAAGGGCGGACAATTGTCTCGGATTCCTTCCGCTCTTCAAAGACTGTCTTTCATCTCACTTTTGGGAGCAGCGTGCCCACGGACTGATTTCCAAATAGAAAAGAGAATTGTTCCGAAAACCTGTGTCCGAAATTTGGTCTTTCTATGCCGAGTATACCAGCTATTGACGCACGCTGGTCCCGCGTCGCACGCCACTTGAATATCGATAACCTGCGGAGGTTCTGGGGGTTTTTGATGCTCAGGAAGGTTTTTCCTGCATTATGTGGTGTAGCATACATGGGACCGAAAAATCCGAACTGAAAATTCCCGAACCATCGGATTTTAGATAATTCAAGAAACGGAGTTGACAAGCATCCGATGCAATTCTATTGCTCAAAAATTTGGGAAAATCCGAATCACCCGAGTAGGGAAGTTGAACGGACAATCGGATCTCGGATCGAATCGCGTTTTTTCGGTGATTCGGATTCAGGCTATCCGAAAATAGCGTTTTTTGTCGAGCCGGATTCTGAATCATTTGCATCTGGCGTTTTTTCTTCGATTCGGGTTCAGAACAATTCCGATGCAATTTTTTCTGGTGAGTCCAACTCCGGTTTGATACGAAAATGGATTTTTTTTGTGATCCGGATTTTGAATCGTCAGAATACCAAATGTGTGGATGCCTATCCGGAAATCAATTTTATGTGTAGTTGTGAAAATTTTAGCTTCTGTCTGATAGTGGGACATGGCTGGTGCGTTCGCAGGCGGTTGCGATTCGGATTTCAGAGACTAAACATGGACGTTTACGGAGAATGAAATGCTCTGAAAATCGAAGAACTTCGGGCAGAAGTGATTGGAAGTTCATTCAAAATATCAAGGAATAAAACAAAATAATGTTGATTTCTGGAGGAAAGCGGTCAAGTTGGCAACAACGACGCAACGTTCATGTGGGCAGGTTTCGTAGCCGAAATCGTACTGTGTTCAGTGTGATACTTGACCCCGCACGGAACATCTTTATCAGTTGCGGAAGAAAACAAAATATCAATCACGGGTGTTATCAGGGGCAACTAATGACCCGTCCTTGAGTGACTTGATATGTATCAGAGTCGCGCTGCCTTCCTGCCAACGGCTAATTCGCTGTTTTTTGTTTCTCTGTTGTTTTTTAACAAATTTGATCAAGAAATATGTTGCAGTTCCAAGAACATTATGCCTAGCGTTGGCATGGGCTACTATGAGGGCTTAGTGAAAGTAGTATTCTATCTGTTTAGCAGATGGCTTGCAATTTACTAGTGTCAAGAAGGGCTAAAAGCTGTCATTTTGGAATTGTTACTCAGTATCCCGAAAGTTTATTAGTGTCAGTATAAAGGATTACCGAAAAGTTTGTGCAGTTTTTGCCGTCTAATTTTCGTTGGTGTTGGGTTTGCCATTTGATTTTGGGTCGAACGCTAGCGGGAGAAGTCACTAGAGGCAGCGTGATGTTTTTTTTCGATGCGACTGAATCTTTTAGAGTATATCCTTCTTATAGAGTATATCCTTAATACAGTACAGCCTTGCTTGTATGGTGCAATTTCAAACTATATTTCAGCAAGAAATGGCCCAGGGCAACGCCTGCATACCGGACGACTTTGAGGTACATTTTTTAAAATTCTGTTTTTTTTTGAATCGATAGAAACCGCGGAATTAAATATAGCCAGAAAAATTAGGTTGAAGCGAAATTCCCCTCCCCCCACTTGACTTTGTCGATTTTCAAACTTTTAAGCGTTGGTCTTTCGGCCAAATGCGATGCTCATCTGCGAAATATCTGGTATAATTCAATGGTTAACTTCAGTACTGAACATCTGTGAATGTTTCTATTTACTGTGAGGTAAGCCACCAAACCTGCCAGAGTTGACAGGAAATTTGGGTCACCTTAGAACTAGATAGTAGCGTTTGCGGAAAATTTCGTCGGAGCGTAATTTTCGATTTTTTAGCGGACTTTGTAATTTTGCAACTTCGATATTTTCAGGCTTATCCGAGAAATTTGGGTCCAAACTTCAAAGTTACCTGTAATGGACAATTCCCTACTAAATAATTTTTTCGTCAATTTTTTTTGAAAATTTGATTTTCGTCGTTTTTATCGATTTTCGAAAAAAAAACCGACAAATGATTGTAGGGATTTGGCCAAAGACCGAAGTTGCAAAATCACAAAGTCCGCTAAAAATCAGTGATTACGCTCCGTCGAAATTTTTCGCAAGCGCTTTTATAGTCTACAGCAATGGAAGTAGGACCTGGTGCGGTTGCGGACTCTTCCTAACATACGGTAGTTTGTTAGTGGTATCACTCATTTTTCCGAAACAACTGTGATAGATAGGTGAGTATGTGTTTTCACCGATACGACTACACCTGTGGAAGCATTGAAAACATGTGAAAATCTGAGAGTGGAAACAAAAACTCACCGACCAGTATCAGTTATTTCGAAAAAAAAAGAGTGATAGCACAATCAGACTACAGTATGTTAGGAAGAGTCCGCAACCTCACCAGGTCCTACTTCCATTGCTGTAGACTATATCTAGTTCTGAGGTGGCTCAAATATCCTGTAAACTTTAGCAGGTGTGGTGGTCTACCTCAAAGTAAATGGAAGCACTCAAAGATGCTCAGTACCGAAGGTTACCACTGAATTTTAGCATATATTTGCGAATGAGCAAGCTCTGACTCAAGTGGAAGGCATCGTTAGATAGAGAATATTTTGTGTTTTGGATCGGTATATCGCTTTTCGCCGAAGGGCCAACGCTGAAAGGTTCAAAAATCGTCAAATTCAAGTTAGGGGAAAATTTTGCTCCAACCTATTATATCATATGTCCCACGCAGCTATATGGTGCGCTTTGTAGCGTGAGAGCATGATTACATCTATAATTGTAACCAGCCATCTCACGGCTCATCCTTACTCTGCAGCGCGCCACATAGCTACGTGCAGATTGCTGTTCTTCGCGAGATGGTAGATTTATTGGGTGCTGCCTTCTAAAGTTCTTAATTTGAAAATACAACTTTTCTTAGTAGTGGTGTGAGGTGGGTGGTTCCAGTTGCCAGTGAGCGCATTCGATATTCCGCGATGTTATGAGGGTGATCTGTCTGCGGTTGTAATTACTGAAGGACTAATTCGCGACCGAGTCAGACGGTTGGCAAAAGGTATGAAAATTTCTGGTTGCTTGTGATCTTTCATATTTATATTGTCTCGTTTTTAAAATTATTGAATGTGCTCATCGAAGAAAGCCGTCATTTAGCTGCCATATCTCGCTTTCAGACATCCATGAAGCAATTGGTGATGGTCAATTGTCTCTGCTATGTGTATTGAAGGGATCGTATAAATTCTTCAATGCCCTGGTAGGTGCATCTAGTAAGAGTTCGTTTCCGCTTTCGAAACAATTAGTCGCGACGGAGAAGGCTATCGACACTCATCCCTGTCAATGAGTATGAGTATTCGAGAAGGAATGACTCCTATACCCCACCTCTGGATTCAATTTTCCTTGAATTGTTTTTCATTTTCGTTGCTCTTTTTGCATTTCGTTTCACATTTACAGTATAAAGTTGCTAAATATTGAAGGTCGACGAGCTGGCAAACGCTAGATGGTCATGTCCTGAACCGATGACGGTCGACTTCATCCGATGCAAAAGCTATGAGGATGACGCTAGTTCGGGGACTGTGGAAATTATTGGCATGAGCAATCTTGAAGAGCTACGAGGGAAGAACGTGCTGGTGGGGCTCTGCGTATCTTTAGTTTTCTTGTTGATTCATCCGGAACTAGTCCTACTATACAGTCGGCACAGATCGCACTGATACTTTGCGTTCCTTATTGTACGTTGACGCAAACTCGGTACGCACATGTTATAGCATACGTGACCGAGTTTGCGCCAGCACAATAAGGAACACAAAGTATCAGTTCGATACGTGTCGACTGTACATTTTGATTCATATTGTTGTTTCCGAATCGAGAAGCGTTCAATCTTGAAAGTTATTTAAGATTGTGGACGACATTGTCGATACTGGTCTCACGCTATCCAAACTTATACACACACTGGAACAATACGGTGAGCTTCAGCATCTCGGAAAATATACTACGAGAAATAGATTAATAAAAAAACTATGATCTTTCATTGTCTCTGGTTGGAGAGTTTCCTCACACATTTGGGGAAGAAGATGGAAGGGTAAGCGCTCTGGAGCCTGATGATCAGGTGCAACCGTTTGATCGACACTCATAACCGAAACAGCGTCCACTCCTTGCGAGAGCGCGGAATTACGTGAAATCTTTCACTGTTGAGGGAGGGCACACAATTTTGTAGCCGCTCACGCGCTTAGGCTCCGTCCATAGCCAACGACCTCATGTAAACGTCAAGTCGCTGGAGCTCAAACGCTGGCGCATAACGCTCGATGGCTGGCGCATGCAACGTGCCCGAGGAGAATGTTATTTATAATAATGGTGACAGCTGATATTGATGCCATGCCCCCACCATCAGCAACAGGCTGCAGTCGCCGCTGTGGAGTGAATCAATAACAAATGTTAGAGATACAAACCACCAGCGTCGCGCGACGTCGTTGGCTATGGTGGGAGCCTTACGCTTGCTCTCGCGCGGCTGCGCTCGATCCGGGAAAGAAGCGTGGAGCTTATTGCTTCATCCTCCCTCGAGTCGTTTCGAGTGATTGATGACCCACTCAAAGGTTATCAATCGAATCAAAACGAGACAAGAGTTGTTTGCTCGTGGCCTTCTGTGTGCACGGGAATCTATAAGCGTTGGTGGGCGTTTAGGAGCGCGCAACAGCGAAAGTGCGGCGTCTTCACGAGGTATGGACGCTGTCTGAGATTTTCCTGCTTGTTGGCCTCACTCTTCCGACCGCGAACCATAATTTAATTGTTATTGGTTGTAGGGAAAGTCGTACTGGGGATTCCGAGGGATTTCGTCACTCCTGCTCATATTTATAGTTTAGTTCACCAGAATTTTTCCATTGAAAGTGTATCCGGTAGTTACGTGGTAAAGGACGCCGCTTTCCTATTCTTAGTTTAAGGATTGAAGGCAGGGAATTTCGGGATGTTAATCGAATTCACAGCGCGAGTGGGTCAAAGTAGCAGTTCGGATGGCACACGTGACGCGCGCGACGGAAAACCTCTGCGTTCTCGTCATATTGAGCGCGCTAACCGAGGGCCCCTAAAAAACTAGTCGAAACTAGTCGGAGCTCGTTTAAAGGCAGCAGACACGCTGGAAAATGTTGTTGAGATAACTACGTTTCTGAAGTCGCTTGGCTCCTAGTAGACTGCTTACGCCATTGGAAGCGACAAAAACGAGTTAAAACTACTAAATTTCAGCCATGCAAATCTAAAAATTTCAGCAACCCCGCCCCTGAGCTTCTGCAACCCCGCCCCAAAACACAAACTCGTCCCGATTGATAGTACTAATACGGTTCCTTTGGCTGGTTTTTGATGCTTCCAACGAGGTTAACGTTCCAGTACAGACTGCAAGAGTATATCGGCTTCTCTATCTCAACCGTTTTGTTGCTAATACTCGCTGTTTCAACCGCGCGCCGCAAAACTCGTCCACTTTCACCTGATAACAAAATAACCGTTATTCCCCTATTTGCACACAGTTTTCGTTCGTTTTTTCGTCAGTTCCCCATACAACCAGCTCCAAACCTTTGATTTATGTCATAAAATCGATACCATTTTTGAGCGTGTCTGCTGCCTTTAACGCGCTCCAACGACGACGGGAACTCAGCGCTTTTCCGTCGCACGCGTCACGTGTGCCAGCCGAACTGCTCCTTTGCCCCACCCGCGGTGTGAACTCGATAAACATTCTGGGAATTTCGATCAATTCTATCGTGGGAGTGAAACGTTTCCTGATTTTGGCGGCTGGAGTATGACGCCGTAGAGATTATTATGCATGAAACGCAATGCAACACGTCCGCCCCCGTTGAGCGAGAGCGGTCGCGTTACAATAGGTAGCAAGCGTATTGATCTTCAACCGACTTCCTCTTTTTTTGGCCTGTAAGAGTGCAACTTCTCGTGAATTATACTACACATGTTGAACAACTTGTTTTCATCGTGAGATATTCCCGTAATTTTTTTATTCTGTTATATAGGTACGAAAAAAATATGGACTGCGTTACTACTGTCGAAACGAGTGACTCGCAAAATCGATGTAGCCGAGGACTTTGTGGCCTTTTACATTCCTGACAAGGTAGTTTCGATTTTTTTGTGGTAGTGACATTATGCACGGTTCAGTGCAATTAAGATTCATATCGTGAGACATCTTTTGATCCATATGTTTCGATCGAAGAAATATTGTGAATTTTCAGTTTATTGTTGGCTATGGTCTCGATTACAACCAGAAGTTCCGTGACCTGAATCACATATGTGTTATGAGCGAGGCTGGAGTTGAAAAATACAAGAACAGCAGCTGACCACCATCAAATAGTTGATGATCTCCGCCACTGCGTCATAATAATTC
This sequence comes from Aplectana chamaeleonis, assembly GCA_029168955.1. NCBI lineage: Eukaryota > Metazoa > Nematoda > Chromadorea > Rhabditida > Cosmocercidae > Aplectana > Aplectana chamaeleonis. Next base: position 36,616 of record JAPDOI010001809.1, read on the forward strand.
CATTAGACGAGTTGTTGTTGTTACCATATCTCGAATGCTAGTTATGACTCTAGAAACTAATGCGTTTTTTTCGATGTGAAAGCGTTACATATTTTCTTAGGCGTTTTAGTTATGATTTTCACGTTGTTGAATGTTTGAGCGGAATTGAGCAGGTAGTGATTGCTAGTTTTTACATTAGACAGATTCAATAAAATACGTTTTGTGACAATTGGCTAATGTGGCTGGAATCTTTAGTATAGAATGGAAGCGGTGCAATGGAAGTTGGAGGCCAAATTCTTGAAATTGGCGAATAGGGCACGCTCCGGAAAACTAACTTAGGCTACACTATTCATGCTTCTTGGGGTTTTCCTCGATCGTGACCACGTCCGGCCTAATCGATTTTTTTTGGTTATTCGATTCACGATTGTGAAATTACTTTTTTTCCCGACTTTCTAATTTTAGAACGTGTTCGAATTGTATTTTTCAACTTCGAATCTGGGCGAAAGTTGAACACTCGATTTTGGAACCTGATCAAAACTTCGTGTTAGCAAATTTCGTTTGTCGAATATGTTCGAAATTTGACTTCTTGGGACATTCGACTTCCGAATAGGGATGAACGGAATTCCGATTTCCGAAAAAAGGCCTGAAAATGCGGAAGAAATCGGAAACATTGACGAGACTAGAAATGTTTACACTTTTCCTGGCCAAATCCCCAGGGGGTTATTTCGGGCGCTGAATTCGAATTCGAAGTCCGTTTTCACTCTTCACAAAGCCAGAGTTATCTGTTTTTGCATGGAAATTTTTAGTAAAGAAGGATAGGTGCGAGTTTTTTGGTACGCACAGTCACCAGGGGAGGGTTAAGAATTTCACTGAACGTTTTTCCGATTTCCGATGGTTTTTGGCGTTCCGATTTCCGACGTTCAGAAAAAAATTTCCGCTCATCCCTGCTTCCGTCCATACATACTTGGTCTCGCCTCGTACAGTCGCGCTCGACTTCACGGGCATCTTCGATTTGGACTCAGTCGAAATCTAACATGCTCGGGAATTCGAAATCTCGAACATATTCAAAATTTGGATGTTCGAGGAAGTCGACGATCGAACATGTCCGAACATTCGAGGCCGAGTGTTTGGGATGGTCAACTTTCCAATTTGTTCGAGAATCGTATGTTCGAAAAACCTAATTTCGAACATACCCGAAAATGGAGTTGATCGAAAAAAAATTGTCTTCCATCATCTCCGGCGAAAGAATCTTCCGACTGAGTCGATTCCAAGCATATTCGGAAGTCGAGAGTGTCAGATCGGTAATTTGTGTGCGCCTTAGATTCTGCTTCTGCCGAGTTCAATATTAGAGTACTTGGAAGTTCGCTGGTCGATTTATATAAAGCCCCAGTTATCGAATCCGTGGCTAAATATGGGCGCCCCAGCAAAGTGCACCCATTTTTCAGCCACGGATTGGATACCTAGGGCTTTATATAAATTCTGTCATGTGTGTGAAAGTTTCCTGGTTTTCCCGAAGAAATTGGAATTTATGAGTGGTAGAAGTTTTGGCATGGGTGTGGAATTTTTCTTCGACCCCCCCCCCATCCCACAATATTGGATACGGGACCTTATGGTCAATATTGCGGCTTTCACTCGTTTGAAATCGGAAACCGTGAACTTATTTGATTTCGAAAAACTAAAAGCCGTCTTTTTTTCGACCAAAATGTAGGTATGATTCTTATTTTTTCTTTATTAACTTGCCGAATAACTAATATTTCGGGTTTTTTAATACGTCGAATCGAATTCCCGGTCAAATCGAACTTGCAGCTTCCCAGTTTCAAGTCGGATCAGATATCAAAGAAATATCGGACCAAAAATTCTGCCTGCATATTCTTAATGTGATTCAATAAAATTGAGTGTATACAGGGTGTATGCCGTGAGATCTACGCGATATCTTTACGTAATCTCTGCAGGAATTCCGACAAATCACGCGATAGTTGGGTTGGCCGTAGAGGCTACTGTTTAAGTCCTGTGGGCTATTTTGCGAGTACCTATAGACCGTAGGAGGTAGGCGTTGTTATCGAACCTGTCTTTTTTTCTTTGGTTGATCTTAAAACAGACGACTTTCTGATTTAATGCATGATAACAAATTCTAAATTTGCTTTATAGATAACACAATGTGATAACTGAACTGATATTCACTCTTACAAAGTTCCACCACCTGGCGACGCGATATGTCAAATATGATTCCTCGCGCGCTGCTATGCAGTCGGCGTGGATCTTAGTGATGCTTTGTGTACCCTATTCATGGATGGCACAAACTCGGTACACGTATGCTAATATAACATATAGCACCGAGTTTGCGCCAACTTTCAATTGGGAACGCAAAATATCAATACGATTTGTGTCGACTGTACATCAGGCAATGACCAAGGATAACATGCAATCGCACCACACCGCCATGGAACTCTAAAAACGACCCTACCTCAACAATAACAAAAAAACCATCTTGACTTCAACTGGATACACGTGTACCGATAACAAATTACAAACATGAGGCGAATTTAGAGTATCCGTAAGTTCCAAAAGTATGAATGTGCACTACCCTCTATAAAACGACTTAATTCACATCATTCGAGGAGCGAGCGGCGCGCGCGACGCCTCGGCCTCCGTCTGCACTACGCTCTCTCACTGTCTCTAACCTCCGCTCCTCACCAGCACGCCTAGGAACCAAGTGAATTTCGCCGTTTTATAGCCTGTACTTTCGCATGGCCAACTATAATCATAAGCATAGGACTAAATAAGATTTAGATAGGACCTCGTAGATCAATAAACATAACGGTCTGCTCGCACAGCTAAGGTACGGCTACAAAACCAAATGTGAATAAAAAGATTACATCTTCTAGGTTGGTTCAAAGTTCTGCGCCAGATGTAGGGCCTTGAATTTTCAGAATTGCCGCCTATAATTTTCGATCATCTGTGGTATACCATTCAGAAGCAACTTTCCCCCTATCCAATAGCGTTTATCGCCACTCGGAAACTCGAACTGCTTCAAACTTTACATCGAAATGTAGAGGCATTTTTCGGTTCTCTTTGAATGTTTATCATTCTCTTCACTTTACCTGTTAGGGCTGCTCAACTGTAATATGAATGTAGCAGTTGTATTTTTGAACTGAACCACGAGGTTGATAGATCTTTTATGTAATATGAATATTTGTACCCGTATGGAGCTGGTTAGAAAAAAAATTCTCAACGAGGCTAATTCGACATAGATTTTGTTCAGAATCCATCTCGCATCTTATCTCTATTGAGAGCGAGAACTTGTCGATGGGCGTTACCCATTCTTTCCTTTCTGGGGGGATTGGGCAATTTCTCAGCGCTCTTTTCTCGCTTGTTTAAAGGCACTGTTTGCGATTAAAATCGCTTTTCTCTTTTTTTGCCTGTCTTGAAACCGGTCCCATTCTGATTCCAATGATGCTTCTGGAATCGTACAAGACCTTCTGGGAATGGAGTTATGGTCCCTCAAAAATTGAGCTAGGTAAGCATGGCGGACGAGTTGTCCGAGGCTTGTAACTTCCGTCTTTTGCAGCCAATGTGTGCGAGCTGACCTGAGTAAAGAGAGAAGTTGAGATTGAAGGGTCGCTCAACTCATGATTTCGAGTGTTCCTTTGTTCACGTCGAGGGGCGGAAAGGGGCCGGACTTGCCCACAGCGGCGGAGTTTGCCCACTTTTCCAAGCCGTTTTGCGGCTCCTGGGTAGCTTCTCGTTCCGTTTCTTCGACGCTGTTCTGCTCCTGAGAGCCACGAGAAGCTTTTGTCATGGAAAATTCGAGAATGAAGGTTATCGCGAACAGTGCCTTTAAGCTTGATTTCGCGCCTGGCAGGGTTGCCATACGCCTGGCAGGGCTGCAGTATAATATCAAACATTACCCCTGAGGCTGGAGTGTGCCTTCAAGGGCGCCCAACTTCATATGTAGGTAAAGGCATCGTACACGCTGAGAATCGTATATTATTTTTTCATGTTTTTGTGTAGCTTGGCCTCTAGAGTGAAGGATAATGTCGAAAGGGCCCTCGAAAAACTTCCATTTGTGAAGTAAAGTCAGTCTGAACACACCATGAAATTGACACAATAGTGACATTATTAGTTAAGATGTGTCTACAATGCCTAACTATAAGCCTGGATGCCCATAAGTCAGAGTATAGTGAAGCTATGATGGAATATGTCATCTTTCAGATATTTCCGAAAAATGCGAAATTCGCCCTATTGATGAATTTTCGTGTAACCATTCTGGTACTGTGACCTAGTATTTCAGCGTTCAATTTTTCATACATTAAAGGCAGTGTTCACGATAAACCCCTCACGACCAAACAATCCCATTTTTGGGTTGAACTCGAGTGCGATATTCATCGTGAACCCTGCCTTTAAAGCAGCTCTGACAGATAGAAGAAATTGATGGACATTCAAAGATTTCCCGAAGCAAAAATTTCTCTACATTTTGATATGAAATATCAAGCTAGTGAGGTGTTACCAGTAGCGATTAAGTCTATCAGATAGGAGAAAAGTTGTATTGCGATTGGTAACCATACTCGATTGAAAGATCACAGACTGACAAGGGAAAATCATTTGGTGCACAGCTTTCAGATAAATACAAGATTACTTAGCTCCAAGAGAAGTTTTGAGAGATTCATACTGTACAGATATAGGTGAATTTAGCAACATACACATATTCGAGATATTGTATTACGGATTATAATGGTTATGCAGTCATAAAGTGGGTGAATACAACATTCACATGAGTTCGAGGCCTGTCAAAAAAGCTGGAAACGCCCAAAAACGGTTGCAAGACCTTCGTCGACTTGGTTACTCGACTCAGCGACAGACTGCTCCGCCTGAGTCTGCGAGCCTCCCAATTTACGAGTAGGACGACGGATAGTGGGAGAAAATGATGTGCGAGCACGTGCGTAATGATTTACATTTGAAGCCAGCAGAGGTTCTAAACTCACGGAAGTTATACAAAGTAGTGTATGCAGTCGTCATGAGATAATTTCTTTTCGAGCAAGACAATACGAGAAAGTCACGCTTAGGCCTCAACTACCCCGAGAGGAAGTCACGATCTTTCCTTATACACCTTGCCAACTCGCTCGAAAGCGCGGCTCATGGGTTCCTTCGAGATTCTGGTAGCGGAGTTTGCTACCTACTCGAATTTTAATAAATATTCAGGAGAATTAAGGCGAAACATTTGGTGGCAGTTCGTAGACACCAACCGTAACATCGAAAGTCACCCATTACTTATTCAGAAACTCGTAGTTGTGTCCCGTCAGACCGCTGTTGTTTGTGGTTGTCACGGTGTTTTGGGTGAAACAGAGGATGTCTCAGAGGTAAACCAGGCATCAAGATAACGCCGAAAAGCGATGTTCCGGTATAAACAGCCGACGTTCCGGAGCAACGAATTCGGCCTTTATACGGCAGTGGTCTGCCGGAATACAACCATGAATGCCTGAGTAGGTGAATTACTTCCTTTTCCTGTTTTTTATGAGACCTCAACCGCGAGGAGGGCAACTCTAATGGAAACCCCTAGTAAAAATAATATAGTGACCCTTGATCGGTGTACAAGAAGTTGTCCACTAGAATATTTACCACAATGCAAATAAAAATGTGTTCCTACCATGTCCAGAATTCGATACTTAGCGAGCATGTGAGCCGTACAGAAACCAAAATGTTATTCTCGTGATTGCAGCATTCGGCGGGATTCGCGCTCAGTTCCCAGAATATGATCTGTACTAGTAGCCGCCCATGAGGTCGGTGTGCGCGCCGAGCAGCCGTCGCTTCGAGGGTTTCCAAACGAATTCTCAACCGGCGTAAAACTGCTGGCTGCACAGGGTTGAGCAGGCCGTTACGCCAGTTTTCGGCGGAGCTATGAACCCCCCTCCCCCCTCGTTGACCAAACTTTTACGGTCCACCTTTCAAGATGAAGAACCGCTCGAGCTTATTCTGAGTGACAAATCTGGAAAATTTTAATATTGTGGTAACAAAGAACTTTATTTCACCTTATCAACTTTTTGGAGAAGAAAAAACATTTTACTCTGTAAATTTTACGAACTCCTCCCAAAAATTTAAGTTTTTCAGGAATTTCTTAAAGTTTTTACGATCTCCGTTGCGCCGGGCTGCAACGGTGTTCAACTCTGTAGCTGCAGCTGCGTACTCCGCAGAGATCAGCCACAACGCCCCTCTGGGGCCCATCAGGGCTGATCTAAGTGGAGCTACGACCCCCCTTCTTGACCGATTTTTTCGAAAAACGTCACGAATTTTCATGAACCCCTTCTCCCAGGCGGAAGTTTATTTGAAAGTATCGTGATTCCATCACATTTTAGCAAACTTTTCTTTTCTGGGGCAAAATATTTGCGAGCCCCTACCGTTCCCGTTGCGACCAGTCACAACTTCGCTGGACACTGTCTGTGTGTTTAGAACATCTTGGGAGGAATTCCTTGCGGAACGTGTAAATGGACATTTTAGTAAACATGGACGTCTTCATAGCGTCAGAGTAGAAGGAGGGGAAGGAAAGGCAGTTCTTGCCAAACCTGTTTGGAAATGCTAGGCAACCTTAATCACTGAGCATCCGTGGAAAAATTTACTGACTACTTATAAAACAGTTGTTTACGTTCAAGAGCTTACCTTGAAAGCGGGGACTTCGTTGCAAAAGGACGCCTAGAATGTGCCGATAAGGAGGGTTTAACTATGTAGAGCTTGCATTCAACTTCCCGTAAGGTTCTGCAAAACCGTATAGGGAGCTGTAGGTGTGCATGAATAACCCGTGCTCGAGATTTCCTAAAGCGTTTTCATCGCCTTGCAGAAAGGTATGGACCCTCCTACCCATCGAGAAATTTTTAAGATGCTCAGAAACACTTTTTAATATTTGGCTCAGAACTTCCGTCTCGGGGCTAATCAGGGCGCTGAACACAAATCTTCGGTACGCTTGTTTATCATAATCTGAGGATTAGTGCCGGTTACTAGAGGCATATTGCCTGTTAACCTGCGTAACCTACTCTAATATTTCTGAAATCGACAAATGAATCTTAAACGTGTGTTCGCTCCCCCCCCCAAAAAAAACCACTGTAACATAACATACCGTAATACAGGGAAAATCGATAAGTAGACTATAGATATTTTTCAAGCAGTTGAAAGAGCTCCTATAGAGTAGTTTTGATGGAATTCCGCCGTGGCATTCTGGAAATCGCCAATAGTCGCGTTTCGGCAGCGAAATTTTTCCGTGTGGGAAGTTGCAGACCAAATCAGCCAAAATCTTCCGAAAATCGACTAATAGACATCAGAGTTGTAATCAGCATACTAAACAGCCCATAGACAAGTTTTGAGCCAAACCCCAAACAATAATTTTTCGTAACACTTTTCAAACTGTCTTTTGGGTGCCCTTTTTCTCTACGCAAACGAGGTTTCATCCCTGAATGCAATGGACAACCCGAGCAATTCCTAAAAAAATGAAAAACAACAAACCATCACTCCACCAGAGCGAGCTCAACCTTGCCCGTGGCTATCAAATTCTCAAAAATATTAATTAAAAACACGTCTCGTGACAAGGGCTCACCCTAAAACTGAGAAGAGAGAGTAATGCAGACCAACATAGTGGATATTTACAGCCACAGCCAGCCGTTTAACGTCAGGTGGAGATCCGTACAAAAACACCGGCGCGGCGGTCGCCCAGCACGCACGCCGACCGCATGAGCGGCTATTCCCAGTTGGCCACACTTTATGACTTCACAGTGTTCTGCTGAACATTTTTTGTCGTGTTCAACCCTTCACTGATTTGACTGACACGAACGGACCTTAGCCAAGCAGGCTGTTGTGTAGGACCTCACTGGAGCTACAAACGATCGCCTACTTTTCATGCTCAAAATTTATCGAAAATTTCACTGTGCCTACCCGAGATTTTCCTTTTTTTTGGTTAGTGTTCTTACGACCCCCCCCCACCTGAGAAATCACACAACAGCGCTTGACCGTGGAACGGACTCGGCAGCGTGTCTTCACATTGTGCTGCTAATTTCTCTGTCAAGTTCAATCTCCTCGCCGGTATCAAAGACGACTCTTCTCATTGAGAGATCAATAGGCCATTTGAGGAGAGACCTAAAAAGTCACCTCGAGTTTCTTCGCAAACGTTGCTTTTGAACGCTGAGAGGATCACCCTCGTGGCCCAACGCAAGGAAAGCTTTTCCGTTCTTTCTGAGAAAACTAGCCTCGAACGAGCCGCGAACCTACCCCAAACCTCTCGCCCACCGCGAATCTGCCGGAAACCTACCGCGAACACCTCGGCACCGTGATGTTCTTTTAGTATTACCTCTAGCCCTGTTGCGAGCATTCCACTTATCTGCCGCCAACCTTCCGCGATGTTACTCTATGCCGCGGACTCGCCACAACCTGTCGCGACTCCATTTGAGCTGTGTTCATGAGCATGTCGCAACGTGCTTATCACGTGCACAGCCGGTATAAAAGGCGCATCATCTCACTCGACTCCTCATTCGGCAATATGATGCCAGCCCTGGAAGGTGACTTGTCACTCTCCGTAGGCCAGCAAATTTTGGCTCGTTAGGGGGGGGGGGGGATAATTTCCTATCCTCACGGCTGGGGAAAAGGGGCAGGTTTTCGCCGCAGTCCGCAGGCAGTTTGATTCCTCCACGCGGACCTCGACAAAGACTACGCCCCTAAAGCGGGCCCAGGCGGGGGTAGCAGGCCCAGGCGGGGCTTTCTCTGCCGCAATCCGCGACACTCACGTATCTGGGGTGCCGCACGAGGACGATTAAATTGAAACACTTACTCTGAGAAAACTCGCCGCGAATCTCCCGCAATTTTGCCGAGTTGGCGCCTGATAGGCTATGACTCGGCAGATTCGCGGCGAGTTTTCTTGGAGTTGTAACGTGGATAATGCCCATTTTGTAGGTGTTACGAGGTTGACAGATATTGTCTCCTCACCAAATAAATACTCCGATAGACAGTTCGTTGTGGGGTGTATACAACCACTTATTTTTAGCTTGATTTCGCGAATTTTAACAAAAAACTCACTCGGATATGACGAATTCCCCACATGCTGTGCATATGGAATTCCTCCATTTGCAAAAGATGAAAAATTATTATTGAACTGTTCCCGATATGTCTCCATTGTGGGATAGAGAGCATTCACTTTGTCCGGAAATAGCGGGATGTTTCGGCGGGATGGACGCTGAGCCCGCGGAGCTGACGATTTGGCCCAGTGTAAGCGTTGACCGGTGCTGTAGTACTGCTTTCTTGTCTCGCGACGTGACTGTACAGCCGGCTGATTTGCGTTCGCACGTGATCCTATACGAGGACACGGTGGTGGTCCAAGACCATCAAACATACCACAGTCAGTATTCCAGTCTCCAGGCGACTCACTGAAAGCAGAAAAATGGCAAGGGAAACAACATATAGCCTGTTGATCGAGTACACGGAATGACAGAAGCTTAGAGGCGTTCCTCTTGGTAAGTGCGACGCGCGCCGTGCGTACCAGCCGAACTAGTTCTAGGCGCCTCACGTTCTGTGAATTCTATAAAGAATTCCAAACAAATGCCATCAATTTCATTAGAATATTGTGTTGTCTGGCCATATAGCCTAGGTTATGCCCACTCCTTATCGGCATACATGGTGTAGCAAGCATCGCCTTACATGATGTATAGCGGAAGTGAAAGAAACAGGGAGGACAGAAGAAAAGTGGAGGGCAGCGGACACGCCCACAACTGTGCATTGCGTCATGTAATCCCTCGTTCCGTTCTGGAAAGAATCGCACGAGGTATTTTCATAGCAAGGAATCATGCGGAAACCGCCTATGGCTAATTTGACGTTGTTGACCATAAAGGCTTCGCGGCACTACTTCAGCCAGCGGGGGAGGGGGGGGGAGGAGAAAATTTAATTTTGCACTCACGTTATCGCAATTCATTGAAACCCCAGGTGTCCAATCTCTGGCTGAGAATCGGAGTACAATAACCCTGAATCTCCTTCCTCCCCTCATTACAGGACAAAGCTTCGGCCAGGGTTAAAGGCAGTGTTCACGATAAAAATCGTTTTTCTGTTTACTCGCCTATCTTGAAAACGCCCGCTGATTCCAATGATATCTCTGAAATCTTACAAGACCTTCTGGGAACGGAGTTATGGTCCCTCAAAAATTAAGCTGAGGAAACATGGTGGACGAGTTGTCCGAGGCTTATAACTTCCGTCTTTTGCAGCCAATGTATGCGTTGGAAATTTTCCAAGGGGGAGAGTCAATCCTCACTTCAAAATAGGGAAGGGGCGCGTTACCGGATGTTTTTTTCGTTTTCGATTGAATTATTGTCGTCTTGAACTCGGAATCACCTGCAAGTGATTTTCACACAGCCATGGGTTCTTGGACCTGTTTGTCAACAGTTGGCGACCTAAATTCCCGCTTGATTCGCACATGTCTTAACAGCGAGAAAATTGCTTTTCAGGCTCTCCAGTACCATCCATCGGCTTTGCCTTGAGAAGCCCCAAGTTAGCGGTTTGAAAAAACTCTGACTGAGAAGGTAAAACATATATATATATATATATATATATATATATATATATATATATATATATATATATATATATATATATATATATATATATATATATATATATATATATATATATATATATATATATATCCTGTTTTCCGTAGCAAACAGATCTCCATTTTTTGAAAAAAATAGGTGGATTAAATCTCGATGACCAGACAGTAGATCCTGTCTTTTTGTCCGTCGGCTGCCTTTCAAAAAAGCAAACTAAGGCTGAAAAGACCATCTAGAGAAAACAGTGTCCATAAACAACCTTTTTCCAGTGGGAAATTTTTTTCTAATTTCTTTCTCCTTACGGCAGACTTTCCATTTCATATATCATCGCTAGGTAGATTATACCAAATAGCTGAGTTGCGGCGCCTCAAGGGGTCTGCAGAGTTGCAGAGTCCGGCGAGTGGCCGCCCAGCGTCAGCATTGACGCGGCGACAAAATTTTTTCGAACACTATCTTTGTGGCGCGGGTTGTCGCTCGCTGGCAACGACGGTGACCTCAAAACACTCCGCGGTGCCCCCCGCCGCTATTCACGCTGGGTCGATCGCCCCTGTCCCCGAATTCGATCGCTATTGCATCAGCCAGGTCTGAGCGTCGCTGCGAGCAACGCGGCGACTTGAACTCTGCAGGCCGCCTCAGGTAATCGCAATCGTTAAGCGCGAGGGGGATCGCCAACTCACGCCACGAGTAGGAGATGGCAACCTTTTTTTGGGAAGACGAGAGAGGAAGGTAAATTCCCCGCGCAATCCATCCCGCACTGACGACGCCCAGATTTTCGAAAATCTTGGAAGGAAAGCCGACTACAGTAAATGTATGGTGGATGAAGCCGCGAAATGGATGGCTGCGGACCACTCAGCAGCCCGGGCACCTGTCGCCACATTTCTCTTGGGTGCACACGGGGCAGCGCAGACTGCAGAGGTGTCCGCAGCCATGTTTCGTAGTTACCCCAACGATAGGAAGAACAACTCACCTCGCCACTTCAAGTAGCTGTACTGGAGGAATAGGAATAGAGTTTATGGCGCTGTACCTGTAAACACAAGCGTTTGGCTTCCAGGATTATGTATACCATTGTACATGAAAATGAGGTACCAAGAAAGACCAACTTACAGGGTACCGGTGTTTTCTTTGCTGAAAATTCAAAGATTTTACTCCTAATGCTTTCAATCAACTTGAGAAGACAAAGCCCTCCACATAATCGAACAGGAAGAGTTGCATCGCAATGATGGGGGATTAAGGGCAACCACGAATTTGCGTAGCGCCCATTATCCCCCTCTTGCGGTCCGACTTGCCGCGTTCGACTATGTGTGGGCCTTTAGACTACAGCAGTACCGAAACGCTGGGCGAGGACGGTGAGCCATCGAACGAACCATCGGAGCATGTTCCTCATTATCCTCAAGATCCATGTGAGCTAGCTGCCAGCAGGACTATAACCACTTAGAATTCGTCGTAGATGAAATACGGGATCGAGTTAAGACCAACCTCGCACATATATTTCAGGCAGCGCATTCGAGGACAGAAATCCCGCGTTCTCTGAGTATGACAAATGTCACACAGGGCCAGACGCATTAGGTAGGGCTTCAACTCGATCTGAATCGACTACCTCCACGCTAGACTGTTAACAATACACTTCTTTTGAGATGCGAAAATTTCGGCCTTAACTTAACACGGCTGGGACACGCGACGCATTGAGCGCGCAAACTAAAGGTTACCCGCAACGACGGACTTGAAATCGGTTTAATAATGCAAAGCCAAACAATATCCCGAGGGAAATCTCACTTTTTATTCTTCTTTGCAGCCGCAGAAGGGTTTTTTCTCAAAGGTTCAAGGAATCTCACTTTTTATTCTTCTTTGCAGCCGCAGAAGGGTTTATTCATAGGTTCAAGAAACGGTCAACCAAAGTTGGATTCGTTCACAAATCCATTGTCGTTAGTGTGGTGGGCCTCTTCGGGCAATAAAATAGGTGTGCTGTTGTGTGGCCAGGGTTACCACAATCCGGGCACTCGTCAGGCTTACTGAAATCAATCTTATGCAATTATGATATCAGTATAGGGGAATGACCGCAGCGTAACGATGCAAGGGTGCGCGTGGTAAACCTACCGAGTTCCATCTCGGTTCCGCTTACCCTAGGCGGCACGACTCCCAGGATGGAGTTCACCGCTGCCTTTCTCAAGTGATCCCTAACGAATCGGGTGTGCTCAGTACGTAAAGGCGAAGACGATCCAATTGGGAGTTTGCCCACCTTTGTATATTGCCTTTCTCGGGAGCCTCCGCAGAAGGCCTTCTGATATCTCTCTCTCTCATAGGATTCATAATTCTTAATGGGTGACCAGGCTGCTTGACGATATTAGTAACCAGTTGCTGCGCTTGGAGCTGACAGTGCTCATTAACAGGCAGAATACGGGCTGCAGCATGAAGATCTTCCACTGGGGTGCCTTCAGCACACTCAGTGGCAATCTGAAGAGCAGCATTTCGGACTTGCTGCATATTAGTCCACTATGAATCTGCTATTATGAGCTGCCATACCGGTGCAGCATACTCCAATGTCGGCCGCAAGATTGCCTTGAACGTAATCAGGATCGTCTCCATACTGCTTCCGCACGACATACCGCCCAGAGCTCGTAAGACGTTGAGCTTAGCTCTAACTGTAGCCTGTTTCTGCTCAGTGTTTTTATTGAACTTCAGCGAAGTATCCAATACTAGGCCGAGCAGCTTCGGCAAACGTGCAGCAGGCAAACGAGCGCCTTCCGAGTGAGCACAGTGTTCCTTAGGGTCAGTGGAGAAAAGTGATACAGACGATTTAGCGGCAGAGACAGTGAGCATCTTATTATCGAGAAAGCTCTTCAGCTCGATAAGGTAGCTGATGATCTTGCGTGGAGCGGCATTAATGTCTCTGTCTCGGCCCAAAATTGTGATGTCATCTGCATACGCCACGGCTTTGATCTCACCTTTTTGTTATAGTTCTCGTTATTAAGCATTACGAAGCGACCAACGATTGCCACAACAAATGCTTCTCTACTGCTGAATACTACACAACCAGTCCCTTTCGGATAGTCTGTCTCCATCTCGACCTGAACATTTGATAGCCTTCTTTTCTGTCTGATGAAACAAATTACTGTTAGCTACGGAAATCGAAGTATTGACACACGGCGAACCAAAGTTAAACAAGCCGATATAAAAGACCTCAGCTGATACCCGTCCCATGGTGACCAAAGCCAATTTCCACTTTTGGGGCAAATGTTATACGATTCCCATCTGAAAATTTCTATTTTGAGCCAAAAAATACGCCCCCTTTTTGATCCCCTAAGGAATAGCACACCAGCGCTTGACCTTACTACTAAATTATTTGATTCGTAAAGCAGCGTTGGTTGCTGCCTTGCGGCCAAGGCCGAGAAAAAAGGTGCGGTTCACGAAAGTACAGTCGAATTGTACATATGGGAGCACAGCCGACAAGGTACGGCTTGTCGGGAGTGCGCGCTCTGCGCCTCTGAATGCATATGTAAGTACGCGGCGCGCAGTCCCGATGCACTTGGCAGGGAACATCTTCCTACCGAACGGTTTTGCATAGATCATAAGTGAGCAATTAGTAGGACGTGAACACAGATTCTAGCAGACTTTCGACAGACGCCAGCTGCAGCAAAACCGTGTGACACGTATCTTCTGTGTCGGAGCGAAATTTACTCTGTTCTTTTGCGCGCTCGTGCGAAGCGAGGGGAGTACAGCGAGCAAGTGTGGGGGATGAGACGCAGCATACGCGCGCAGAGGCACGCGACAAACGGAAATAAATTTGACCACGAAACAGAGGGTACGCATTAAGCTATTCCCGTAGTTCGCGCCGGCAAGGTGGTCACATTCTACTAATTACTATAGGTCTTGCCCAACATAGAAAGACCAGCATTATCACGATATCGCCTCAGGCACAGCGAGCTCATTTGCACCACCTCTTTTGGAGTAGAATTATCTACATGCTATCGAACTGTGGTAACATGGGGCGGACTTATCGCGCACAGAAATTGCGAATAGTACTTACCGCGCTTAGGAACCGTTTCTACCGCGAGCGAAAAACCAAGTAGAACTGATCGCGGACAACTTGCGGTTGCTCGATGTCTTCGCGTTGGGTGTCGGACAGAAGTGCGGACTTACAGCGAGCAGCTACTGGTAAGTAGAACTTACCGCAACCATAAATCGTTTCTATCGCGTACAACAACGTAAATAGGACTGACCGCAAACGACCTGCATCGTATTCCGGCTGATCGCGAGCAACGGCACATATAGGACTGACCGCGACGGACCCCGCTTCGACTACGATGCACTGTTCTGTGTGGTAAAAGGAGATTGTCACCGGTTCAATTACCCAAGTTTGAGATACATCTATAGTATCTCCTTGATTGCACTAGCGGGAGTACACTCTGTCCCTACGAGACAGAGGACAAGTAACGCCCGCAGGTGCTTAACTTTGGTCCTAGGCTCCATGTATTACAATTAATAACTAAATTAGATAGATTTTTTGTGGTCGGTCTTTTTTTTTAACCAGCCGTAGTGATCGCGAGCCCTTTTAGTGCTGATCGCGAGCCCATTTAGAGCTGACCGCGCGCAAAAGCAGCGGGCTGATCGCCGCTGACTTCGCGTCCGTTCCTAATCGGCGTCGCGATAAGTCCGCCCAATTGTCTGAGCAGGTGCTTAATTTTGGTTATAGGCCCCGCCTAGTTGTAGTATAATTAATAACTAAGTAGGCAGATTTTTTCAATCGGTCCTTTTTTGTCCAGGCGTACTGATCGAGAGCCCATTTAGAGCTGACCGCGCGCAAACGCTGCAGGCTGATCGTCGTTGACTTCGCGTTCGTTCCTATCCGGCGTCGCGATAAGTCCGCCCCACTGTCGGATATGGCACCAGTCATCTCAGCTGAATCCCGATACGCGATAAAAGCTTTTCAGCGAATCTGCAGCGCGTACGATACTCTATCTAACACAAGCATTGTTTTTACTGCGTCCAGTCGCTGCGCAGGACAACTGCTGATTTTCCAGTTGCTCCGTGGCGGCCAAGGCCATTGCTAAACCAAAAGTTTGCGACCGCGACAGGCTCGCTCAACTGTCACGAATCGTGGTAGGACCAGGCTCACCCACTAGAAATGGGCTGCCAAAAGAACACTTTGCAGCAACTGTGGCGGTCGCTGGCTCGTATAGGGATGTTATGCACGAAACGTGATTCCGTGAGGTAATCGGCCGCTGCCGCAGCAGTCCGTCGCAGTGCAGTGTACTGCGACAGCGACCGAGGATTCAATAGTGTCGTGCCGGATTTTTCTTGGCCCAGATCGACAGCGACTTCGCAATGCGTTGCGACCGCGACAGGTAGAGCAGTTGATGCTCGTTTGATGAGTCGTTTTGACAGTCGTCTCCACAGATCCGTCACGCGTAGTTTGAGCATCTCGGATCCAGCCTTTAGGGTTGATGACAGAAACTTTCGCCCAAGTCAATGCGCTCTGAGAGGTTCCACATGAAAAAAACATGTGGCTGAGAGAGAATCTCATGGAGGACTAATGCAAGCACTTATAATGTTTATTTTGATACAGCTCTGCGTTAAGCCTTTTTCTGACGCAGAGAAAACTCACATCAATTTGCGCCATGAGGACATCACCGAATTCCATGGACATAATATAAAACAGGTCCTCTGAAAGCGGTGTTGGAAAATTGAATTATCTTGGAGGATAACATGAAAAACGGTAGATTTTTGAAATCACAGTACCCGAAAGTACTTACTGGCAGTTATACTACGCGGAAGACCACCCACAAACACAGAATTCTTCGTGTATTTCTCGATAGATGGTGGGCAGTCTTCGGAGCGGTATTTTACATTCTTGGTCATCCACACTCGGACACTAATCTAAAAAAAAATTTAATTATTTTGACTTCAATATGTAAGGAGGAAAATCACAAATACTCACCAAACCATAAGTTCGCAGTAGTGATAATTGCACTTCGATAGCTAATTTTCCATTGTGATTGAAACATGCGCCAACTAGCTTGACAACAGATTCGGCCGACTCGAATATTGCGAAAGCAAAACCTGCATAATAAGTTATATACCCTGTTTCAATCGAGTTCGCCGATGGATAGCTTAAAGTAAGAGAAACTTTCTCTCTGCGTCTCTGCCGTGCATAGCCATCCAACACTGGGCGCGCAGGGCACAGAGGGCAAGTTCATCCCAGTTGAGGATCTCTATTGGCGGACTCGATCGACTCAGAGTTTATATAGTGAGCAGAAACACACATTTTGCGATTCTCGACCGCTGCCTCGCCGACTGGCCGCGGTGTATAACCATGTATACTCACATATGCTCTGTTTCCGAGTGAAATGTATTTCCGTTCATCGCGTGCGTCTGCGCGCGTACGCTGTCTCCTACTCCCCACACTTTCTGGCTGTCTCTACCCTCGCTCTGTACGAGCGCGCGAGGGAACAGGGTAAATTTGGCTCGGGACCAGAGGATACTAGGGAGGTCGCGATACGCTTTCGAGCTGTCTACAGAGCGCCCTGTACGACAACCGGAGCACGGTGCTCTTCTCTAGGCACGTCTTTCAAGAACTCTACGATTGATCGGACGCTTATCAGCAGGACAGCATGTAGTGTCGGCTCGAAACTAGTTGGGAGGGGAGCACCCAATATTCATTCAGAGAAATGGAGATTTTCTCCGCAGCTACACGAGTTAGAAGCGTGTTAAAAAGCTTTCGTATCAACCATTTCATTATGAATCCTGAGTGGCCTCCCAACTAGTTTCATGCCGTAGTGTTTACATCGAAATGTGTCGGTCTCCACTTGCGACTACCACTGTTGCAGCACGCAACATGAAGGTAATCGTGTTGGAACGAGAATTCTCCGCATCGGAGCCCCGTGATTCAGACACGATTATCTTTGAGCTGCGTGCTGCAACAGCGGTGATCTGCAACAGTGGACCGAATTTCACTCTGATATGGACAGTATATTAGACGCCTCATCTCATAGAAAATACACTCGGGTCTTCCGAGGTTGCCCTGATTGGTGACCACGAGTCAATCTCTGAACGATTCTGACTGCTGAGGGGGTGTCCACCATGGCCCACAGCGAGGGATGCTTCCTCGGTGAGGAAATTAGCAGAGATGAAGTCATTGTTGGGCACTGCGGTGATGCTGGCCTTTTTGACGGACCGATTCCTTGTTGAGGGAGGCTGGTTCATAGAGTGCACAGAACGGAAGGTGCTAACACGGGAAGTGTTTATGGCGGTAAACGCATATGCAGAAACGACTTTTAATGTTAGTATCTCTTGAGCTTCCATAGTAAAACTGCGCAGCATCCCGCCCCGAACTGCAGGTTCCAAGAAGTTACAAGCTTTAAACGGTCGTTTTTTGTACTTTTTGTACCATCTGAAAAAAGCAGTGATCTTTCGAAAATCTGGAAACAGACCTCATAATCGTGTTAAGCGCCGAAAATAGTCTCCCCCCTCCCCTTAGACAAAGCTTGGCCGAAAGCACATTCTTCGAACTTTGTACCGAGTGATGGAGTTTTGGACTTCTGCAATTTGCTTGTTGACCGTTTCTTATAGCAATTTGGGGTTCTAGAACGTTTAATTTTTTTCACATTTGGCCTCAAACTTTCTCCTGGGAGTTATTTGGTGTGTTTTATACGAGTTTGAGGTTTATCTGTCAAATTTTCAGAGTATGCAATTAAATTCGTTCAGAGCTCACAATCGGGGAAAATTTGAAGACAAAACGCGGCTTTTGACGATTTCCGGAACGCTACGATAGGAATGGTTCAAAACGTGTCTTTAGGGGTTATTTGGAGTGTTAAACATGAATCTGAAGTCCGCATGTCGATTTTCGAAAGCTCATGGTAGATTACGGTGGGTATACGGTAGTGCGGTCAAAGTCGCAGAATTGACTCAGAAGTTCTATGCGGGGTTTATTCGTGGGGTGCTGAATACGAATTTAATGTCCACTTGCCAATTTTCCGAATGCCGAATCAGGTTTTGCCCCCTGAATGAAATTGTACCTACCGTACGTGACCTACAGTAAACCTAGGAATTTCGGAAACTGGACCCCAAAATCGTTTTCAAAACTCTTATTAAACCCCACATACAAGTTTTTAGCAAGATCCGAGAAAATTTTTCGAAAACCAAAAACTTCGGAAACCCTTTGTGAATTCGATCAAAATCCCGTTGAGGGAAAGCCCGTTCCTATCAGAGGGGCGGGGTTTCAAACACTCTGACCGCTTTGGGAAGCGCGCTCCAGTACGATAGTACCAAGTGCTGCTTCGATGAAGACTTGGTGCGGCGGGTGGAGGTCGTAATGAGTGGAAGGCGCGAAAAGGGCGGAGGAGGAGCGGAGGAATGTAACTGGCGGTAGCTGGGGTATCCTCTAATCACGAGCCTCCTTTCCCGCTTTTGTAGCGAGTTGGACGCATTACGACCACCATCCGGAGGCGGCAAATTTTGCCTAATCCCGTCGCGTGGCCACTTCGAATCGACCACGTGCTCAGTACGCGCTGCTACGTAGCTTCACGATTTGATGCGGAATCGATTAGAAAGCGTATTGTGGCCGAGTAGGGTCCCTCTCGCTGTGTGAGTTTGTCAGTCCTATTCAGTTAATTAGGGCTGGTCTCCATTATTGTTAGCTAGTTTGTAAAAATAGGGATGGGCAGCAATGAGTGGCCGACCCTCACGCAAGGACGCGTCAGAACTTTGCCAGCGCGTAGCTAGATGCCTCACAAGGAGACCGGAGATGCCCAGGGTTTCGGAGGCATCTAGTCTGATTTTAACACGAGAATTTACGTGAACGACGGCAAGTTCAGCATCAGTTGGTGAAATTTTAGATACAGCGCCCGCATATTCTACATGAATTCTAGTTACAGCACTAGGTCGATCGACCCACCCAGTCCTGATCCGTACTAGAAAGGCGATCCCCGCTGCGATCGATCGCATCGCCGTTTCTTCCCCACGGCCTGCAGCATCCCAGCGGCCAAAATTATCCCTAGCAAGGTCTTCCAGAGAGCGACACGGGGTCACCCTCCACGACCACCCACAGAGTGTCAAGTTATCCGTGGGTTGACTGGACCAACACTGTTCGAACGGCATCCCTGCGTTCCGCGTAGCCAGCGCGGGTTTGAGATTGCATTTCAACACAGGCTGTCGCTAAATCCGTAGATTCTCGCTACAAAATTATAGCGAGAATATACGGGTTTAGCGTCAGAGAGATCAATGTTTCGAATTTAGCCTTCGTTTTTACGTAGAATACGCGTAGAATTTGCACCCTTGTAGCCTCGACACAAGATTATGCGGGTTTTAGCTATTGTAGCCAAAAGCCGTAATTTACCGCTACATGGAATGGGGCGGCGTTTCAGGCCGCGCCCTCGGAGGCATCTAGCTACGCGTTGGCAGAGAAGAGAAATTTTCCCACGAGCCATCGCAGCTGGAGGGGCTGCCGAGATGTCGTACGTTCACGCCGTGGCAGTGTGGAGGAAAGAAGATCACCTCTATGCAAACCGACGTCATCCCCTCCACGAAGAGGGTTTTTGTCATGGGAGAGGTGCTGGCCGGCCGCGTCTCTCCTTCGGATTCTCCTGCTAAGGGCCGGCGTGGAAAGGAATCCTGGACCCGCCCAGAAGAAGAAGTACCTATGTGCCACATGCGACAGAAATGTCAATTGGAATGGGACCAGCGTCCAATGCTTTGGATGCCAAAGGTGGGTGCACTTCTCTTGTTCGGGTCTCAGTTCTGTTAAGCATCATAACTCTTCTTTTCGCTGTGTTATATGCTCTTCACCTACCAACTCTGATTCCTCTTCCTCATATCGCCCCCTTTCCATTGTACATATCAATCTCAATGGCCGTCGTGCCAAACTTTCTGAGCTCTCTCTCTTAGCACGTACTTACCATCCAGACGTGATCATGGTTCAAGAAACCAAGCTCTCTCCATCCCCTACCCGTCCTCATCCTAACATCCCGGGCTATACTGCCTTCCATGCTCCAAGGTCAGCTCTTGGCGGAGGAGTTTCAACCTTTGTTTTATATTCTCTTCCCTCCCACCTCGTACCCAACACCCCCACAGATGGTACTCTCGAGTACCTTCCAATCCATCTCC
Source organism: Aplectana chamaeleonis (assembly GCA_029168955.1). NCBI lineage: Eukaryota > Metazoa > Nematoda > Chromadorea > Rhabditida > Cosmocercidae > Aplectana > Aplectana chamaeleonis. Next base: position 57,258 of record JAPDOI010001809.1, read on the forward strand.
CTCTTAAAACACCTCTTTCTCTCTTCAACATATATATTCCACCTACTACCTCATGCCCCTCTTTTTACAATCCTATTCCACTTCTCAAGCAGCTTTACGACTGCTCCCTCTCTGTAAACAAGAGCACCTTGGCACCAATCAGAGATACTAACCGAGTGAACGATCAGGACAGACAATAGACAAAAAAAGAACAAATAATTTATTATTTAGACAAAAATAATTAACATTTAAAAACAACAGTTTCCTAAAACACGACACTAAATCCTACAGGAGCAACAGGTATCTGGCACATAGGAACACGGAGGACGATGAGAGGGGAGAAGGGGTGATGGGAGTCCAGTCGAGTCGTCGAGTGAATGTCCATGGGTGGAAGATGGCAGCCTGTCACCAAGCGCCGCCCCTCGGGAATCGATTTGCCCTACCGTTCTTCCCACGCCGTGATCTCTCTTACACGGCGCGTCTCTTTGGCCCCCAAGTGGGCCCTCCCGACATGCCCTCTCCCCGGGAAGACATCGTCCTCGATGTCTGACGTTCAAAATACATTTGCGGCAAATGAGCTCCTTTAGCACGGTTTCTGACCGCCTCAAACACATATTTTGGCAACGCAGTGCCAACATAGCTATTGAAATACTGCGCTCCCCCTTCTGGAGCACCAACCTCGACAAACAACTTTCCATTCACAAACGTATTGCTAGCAGTGACAAAAACCTGATCATTATCATCAATTTTTGAGATCGCTCTATCCATCGTTTGCCATATCTCGACAAACTTCATCCATTTCGTGTGGTTCTTCGATGTCACCGGCGGCCACGCGGAGACTATCTGTCCTCCGTCCTCGAGATATCCTTTTGCCAGCTTCACAAACTTGCTAGCTACGCCCTCTTTCAAATCGTCGTCCAGCGGATAGACCATGACCCACGACTGGAACGTCTTCCATTCCTCCAGGAACTCCACGAGATGCTCGAAATTGCGCGCGACTTTGGTCACGATTCCTCCACGAAGACCATCACGCTCCATTGGACCCGCTCCCTCAAAAGCAGCATATCCGACCGGGCCAGTCTTCTTCGATCGGCTTTTAACAGCTTCACTGTGAATCTCCTCTCGCATCATCTTCAAGGCCTCGTCATACGAACGATGCACCTGCTGCTTCTCAACCAACGTGTGCTTGGTGATGGACTTCGTGTTGCAGATGAAGTCGGTGCAGTCGATACATTTGCTGAACACAAACTTCAGCACCAGTTTCAGCGACTCAGGATCAAAGCAAATGTGACCTTCGCGGTGGTACTTGATTTTTTTCCCGAGATCAATGTCTGATCGGCGGAAGATGCTGCATGCGAGCCAAGCAGTCCAGACACTTCCAAATTCCTCTCTCGGGACTGCTCCAGGAAACGACACTCCTTCGATCTCTCCAAGCTTAGCACCTTCCAGGCATCCATCGGGGCACTTGAACAGCAAGTGACCCTTTTCCAACGGGCTCATCAGACTCGCTCCACTGAAACGAGTATCTTTTATTCGACATACTCTCGATTTTTCGCCTTTTTTTCTACCTCTTTTGCCTCTACTAGTTTGCGTATCTACTCTTTCGTCGGAAATATAGCTAGGAACTACTCTCAGCATGTCAAACTGAATTCTAATTGGTTCCTTATTTTCTCCTATTCTCGTGACTAACGCAGAATTGTCACTTTTCTCAATCACTCTGAAAGGACCTGACCATTCCGAAATCAGCTTGGGATGCGAACTTTTACCTTTCTCCGCAGGCGCCATTACGTATACTCGAACCCCTACCTTCGGATGCCGAGTGATATCCACCTTGTTACGTTTGTCATAGTCCCTTTTCATACCTTCACGAACCCTATCATTATGATCCCGAACTCTCTCATGGACCTCAGCGACAGCTTGCAATATTTCCGTTTTGTAATCTTCAAGAGGCCTGTCGATCAAATACCATGACTGTCCGCCGTTCGGTATGACCTCAGACGGGAAATTTGGATCTCGTCCATGTAAAATGAAATACGGACTCTCTCCAGTTGCTGCATGCGGTGTCATGTTGTACGCCATCATGCAGAATGGAAGACGCGTATCCCACTCCGTTGGAACTGTGGTGGATTTCCTTAACATCGCCAGAATTGTCCCATTTAACCTTTCTGTCACACCATTCTTTCCAGGTTATACCCCATGGTCAATGTGTGCTTGATTCCTGCGATCTCGGTCAACTCTTCCATCACCTTGTTTTCGAACTCTCCTCCTCTGTCAGATAGAATGGACCTGGGCCAGCGGCATCCCTCCGCTATCCACTTCACAAATAGCGTCTCTGCTACCGTTCGTGCTGTTTTATCCGGTACTGGATACGCAGCAGCGTACTTCGAAAACAAATCAATCACGGTCACCGCGTATCTGTTTCCTTTAGCAGTTAACCCTAGTTCCAATATATCTATGCCAATCACTTCATAAGGAAAATCCGTAGCTATTGGTTTCAGTGGTGGGATCACCTTCTGCCGCCGATTGTGAACGAAGCACTTTTGGCACTCTCTTGTCCATCGATGCACATCCTGCGACAAGTTGGGCCAAAACACTTGTTTAGACAGCAAACTGAACAACTTTTGGGCACTGAAATGACCCCCAAACTGTCCTGCATGCGCCTCATGAAAAATTTCGTAACGAGAACTCTCCGGGACCACAAATACCTGCGATCCGTCTGGTTGACACAACATCAGCTCGCCATTTTCTATTACGAAATCTGCGATACGCAAGGGATATCGACCTCCTGGCACACTCACAACACCATCCAGCCTACCGTCCTCAATGCATTTTATTACCTCCGCAAACGTCTGGTCTTTCTCCAGCTCTGTACGCCATTTCGTTTTCTCAACTACTCTTATTGTGTTCACTACTGCATCATTCTCTCCTTCAAGAGAATCTTCGTATGCCTTTGATATCCCTCTGCTTAGGGCATCAGCGATCACATTAGCCTTGCCTTTGACGTACTTTATGCTCAAGTTATACCTCTGTACCTCTAAAGACCATCTCAGTACCCGCGCAGATACGTTTGTTCTCTGAAACAAAGCCGTCAAAGGCTGGTGGTCCGTCATAACTGTGGTTGGAAGCCCATAAATGAACATATGGAATCTTCTTAACGCGAAAACCACAGCCAGAGCTTCGAGGTCTGTCACGTGGTAACGCCTCTCTGCTTTACTCAAGGACTTCGAGGCAAAGAAAATCGGGTGAATAGCTCCATCATCACCTTGCTGCGATAGTACTGCACCTAATCCCGTATTAGACGCATCTGTATATATCAGGAAAGGCTTTTGACCACTTCTAGCCGCCCCTACATCTGGTTGAGCCAATACTGGCGCCTCGCAAATCATTCGTTTTCCTCTCTCGAAGGCCTGCTCATGCTCATCCTGCCATGACCATTTAGATTTTACTGACGTTAAACGAAAAAGACAGCCTGCTCTCTTTGAAAACTTGAAGCAAAACTTTCTATAATAAGAGGCCATTCCTAGAAATGTCCTCAACTCTTTCACGTTACTCGGCCTCTTGTAGTTTTTCACCGCTGCCACCTTTTCCGGATCCATGTGCACTCCCTTTTCATCTATGATATGGCCCAAGAATGCAACCTTCTCTTGCAGCAAAACACACTTCTTCGCCTTCAGCCGCAACCCAGCTTTCCTCATTATTTCACAAACTTCACGCAACAACTCCAAGTCTTCTTCCCTCGATTCTGTACATATTATGATGTCGTCAATGTAACAGAACACCTTCACTCCTAGCAGTTCATGAAGCACCGTATCCATGAGTCTTTGAAAGGTCGCTGGGCTCGTACTAAGACCAAATGGTGTCACTTGGAACTGAAACAATCCCTCCGGCGTGGTGAACGCCGACTTTTCTTTTGCTTCTTCCGACAACGGGATTTGCCAATATCCACTACACAAGTCAAGCGTTGAAAACAACTTTTTGCCTGCCAAACTTTGTAGAATTGCTTCAATCGTCGGTAGTGGATAAGAATCCTGCTTTATTCTTTTGTTCAGTTCCCGATAATCCACACATAATCTTAACGAGCCATCCTTCTTTTCAACAAGAACTATAGGAAACGCCCACGGCGACGAACTCTTCTCAATGATATTCCGCTGCTGGAGATCCTCGAGTAGTTCTTTTAACATTGGGCGTACACTCAGCGGTACAGGTCTTGTTTTCATCTTTATCGGCGCGTGATCTCCCGTATTGATGTCCATTTCTGCTACCGTGGTGCGCGAGAGTTCCTTCTCAGAAACAGCAAACGCGTCTTCATATTCCATCAGCACGTCCATCAAATCACCGTCTATCTCGCCTCCACCCATATTTCCCTTTATTTGCTCGCACAGCCTGCTTCTCCGCTCGTCTACTGACATATCTCCGCATTCTGAATCCACCATGAGAGGATTAACGTCCTCCCATCTTTCCTGCCACTTTTCTGTCCCCCACTGACCTACTTCCTGATTCTCTCTCAGCAGTAATGGGGAATCCTCTACGTTGTTCACCGGAACGGTCGTGCGCTGATCCGTAATGCTGAACACGCCACTGGCGATTCCTGACTTTCTTGACCAGAAGACTCGCTCATTTGGACCCTGGTCCTCGCACTTCACTTCAACCATCGCGGTAGCGTGTGCCGGAACATACACCCTTTTGGCCACTTTGGCGCTGGTTTGGTGCTCTGCCATCTTGCTACGTACTGGAATATTCCTTTGTTCCCTGCCTTCCTCTCTGGAAATCCTAATGGTTACACCCAGCCGTTCGAGACTATTCATTCCTAGCAACACCTCATCCTCTTCCTGACGCGTAATGTGAAACGTGATATGATCCTTACGTCCTCCGATCAACTCTACTTCTATAACTACCGCTCCAAGGACTTCCATTTCATTGTCCGATGCGTCGAATAGAGGACCAATCTCTTCCATTCCAATGGTTTCCAGCGAGTCAACGTCGTATCCCATATTTTGAGCTTTCTCCAGCAGACAAATGGGTATTATACTAACCATAGAACCCGTATCGATTAGAGCTGGAGCTATCATATCCATCATTTTGAGATCTCTGTGGATCAGCCTTCCCACTCTTTCCCCCTGCACCCTGCTCTTAGGGTTTTTCTCCACTCTGACGCTACAACTTCTCACTTTACGTATAATATCCGACACTAGTTTACCTCCCGCCGGAGACGGTTTATTCTCATTCGCTTCTCGAATATTCTTGACCTTCGGCGTTCTCTTCGGACATTCTCGTGCGAAATGGCCCGGCCTTGAACAATTGAAACACTTTTTAGCACCATCATCCATAACGGACCTCCTCTTTTCAGGTTGCGCTTGGCTCGACTTGGAGTACATCGGTGTCCTAGGGGACTGCCTTTCCTCACTGCGTGCACTGACTTGAAATCCCTCCCGCCGATGAGAGGTTCCTTCCTCTGGGTTACTTTGCCTATACGCACTAGACCTAGCTTTCCATTCCATATGTCTTCCCTGCGTCTTAGGAGTTCTCATCCCGAATATCACATGTGACTGCTCAATGTTCAGCGCCAGCTGCTTGATCTCTTCATACGCATTATCGGGACCTACTCTATGTAGCGCACCCACTAGCTGTACATACTCAGGCCAATCACGCAGATTTTCTAACAAGATTTGCGCATACTCTAGCGACCTTGCTTCTATTGTGCTTTCTGGGTTTGCTTTCCTACCCAACTTCTCCATCACAACACAGAAGTCTGCTACATCTTGACCAGAACTAATGCGAAGCCCCCGCAATTCAGTCAAGGCACGCATTCTACCGGCTACCGAGTCATTCGCTAACACCTGCCTCAGATGCTCAACTACCTCTTCGAAGCTTCCGTTCTTTACACTCGCAGGTAGAGTCTTTATAATATTCTTAGCGCGGCCTCCCAAATGGTCGTCACCTAACACTTCAATCAAAGTTTTGTCATCCGAGATGACCCTGCTATACTTCCGAGAAAATCTTCTAATGAACTCATCGAAATTTTCATTAACACCACCTCTGAATATTCCCGGATCTACGCAAGAGAGGCTTTGAACGTAACTCAATAAACTCAATTCTGACCTGTTTTGACTGCTTGAGTCCCCAAAAGAGTCGCAGAGCTGCTCAATCTGGGCTCGCAAGGCGCTCCAATCACAGTCGGCACCTCCGTCTGCCGATTCTGAAATGAATCACTTGAGTCACCATTGCATTCAGTGCTCTCAACACTTCCTGACGTACCATCCATACTAGGCCTGCTTCTGGATGAGCTTCCTTTCGAGGCTGACTTCACAGATCTGGCCACTGGCAGCAACTGGAAAACGTCCGTGTTGAATTCATCACACAATTGTGCAACCAAACTACCATCCCTTTCCATAGTCTCTATGTATTCTTGCCAATCTTCCCTCGACTCAATACCCCTTTTTCTCAAAGTGTCTCCTATCAGGTTATCAAGGGTTCGGACGGCCCCACACGACCTTATTATTGCACTCAAATCTCGATCTACTTCTTGAATTTCGCTACATAATTTTTCATCATGCAAACTCTTATACCTCGCCGAAATCTTTTGTGCCTCCATACTATCCCTTAAAACCTTGGGAATTTGCCTCACTTTTTCCGCTATCTCCTCTAACTGATTTGCTAATACAGCCAACGGAAAACCCACCGGTTCGGAATTTTCCTTCTCGACATTGCCAGCCACTTGCTCCATGCCCATTATCTGCAATGTCATCAGTTATTTCGCAATTGATTAGCTAACCAAAAGCAATCAATGCGATTCAAACACTTCTCGGACTATCAATACTGTGTCAGGATGAGGAATCTTTCTGATCGATTCGCTTTCTTACAATCGTGCCACCCCTGCCTTTGGTGACCACTCACAGAAAAATCAATACGTCGCCCCTTCCTACGGCAACGATCCAATCACCAAAATGCAAAAATCTTATTTTCACACAATGGCAAAACAGCCACACTCAAACGAGCAAAATCCACGGCAGTTACGGCACGATAGTGAGAAAGAGAAAAATTTGTCTCCTATTTGTCTTGATTGTTTCAATCGGATAATATCAAAGATTGGGTCGGTTCGGCCCCCATGTAAACAAGAGCACCTTGGCACCAATCAGAGATACTAACCGAGTGAACGATCAGGACAAACAATACACAAAAAAAGAACAAATAATTTATTATTTAGACAAAAATAATTAACATTAAAAAAACAGTTTCCTACAATACGACACTAAATCCTACAGGAGCAACAGGGTTTCTGGCACACAGAAACACGGAGGACGATGAGAGGGGAGAAGGGGTGATGGGAGTCCAGTCGAGTCGTCGAGTGAATGTCCATGGGTGGAAGATGGCAGCCTGTCACCAAGCGCCGCCATTCGGGAATCGATTTGCCCTACCGTTCTTCCCACGCCGTGATCTCTCTTACACGGCGCGTCTCTTTGGCCCCCAAGTGGGCCCTCCCGACATCTCATCCTCAGTTGTCTTCGCGGGCGATTTTAATGCTCACACCTTTTGCTCGTCACTCGATTCTGACGCTAGAGGAAATGACGTCGAAGAATGGGCAGAGGAGTGTGACTTGGTCATCTTAAACGATGATCAGCCCACTCGTCTACCTACCAACGGCCGATCTTCCAGCCCAGACATTTCTCTTGTCTCGTCCAACCTCTCTAACTCTTGCTCATGGTCCACCAAAACCACTTCTCAGGCCGGTGTAGTACCAGAAAATTACCAGAAATTTCCCAGGGATCAGTGGTAAATGTGAAATTACCACCCGATTACGGACATTTTACCAGAGATTTTACCCTAATCTCTGTTGCTGACAAATTCTGCCAGATTACGAGAAAGTTACCACTAAATTTCTCCTTGATTTTCCGGAATCCTCCCGTATTCTGTCAGAAAAATGGCGATTTCTGACAGATTGCGAAATACGGCTTTAGCATCCGAATTGGCGGTTTTGGGGTCAGTAAGGATGAGTTCTACATCAAGACTCTTTCGGGACTCAGGGAGAATGGTGGGGCGCGGCTTACACTGTAGGAAACTCCTGAGCGAAACGGTTGGGGAATACGAGTGAACGCGGAAGTATCTCAGTGATCCATATAGCGCGTGGTGTGCCTGACCAAAGTACGCGTACGCAAGTGCGCTCTCCTCCCCATCACACACGTGCGCACGCAAGCGCGTGCACACCTGTATGTATGCGCTCTCACGCACAAATGCACGCGCTCGCAGAGATTGACATTTACGCACGCTCATTTGAACACGCAGTATATGCGTGTATACGTACTCATACTCTCCAGTTCGAAGTCAATTTTACTCGGGCCCTTTACGAGCGTGTGATCGCGTATGATGTTTTTCCTTATTCCTCAGGCCACAGGGGGTGAGGAAATCTTGGTAAAATATTGGTAGATGAATTTAATAGATGAATCTTGGGTGCTACCCCCTGAATTCAGGAGGCTCAGGTACTCTGGGCGACGGCCGGCGCCCCACATCTCGAGGGTGCCACCAGCGGCGAACCAGGCTGCATGCGACGGGGTGGTCGTCTCGTGGCGCCAGACTGTGAGGAGGGCGGGCAGATCAGTGAGAAAGGCTGTCACACCTATTGGTTGAGGTCACTTTTGGAGGCATTAGCGCTACCCGGCCCTTTCCACTGATCTGCCCGCTCTTCTCACTGTCTGGCGCCTCAAGACGACCACCTTATGCGACGCACTCGCTGCGCGGATATTGGCTCGCCCGCGAGCCACAAAACACGCCACGCCATCTTCATTTCGGCCGGTTGGAAAGACAATTGATAATGGTCACGAATGATCACGTCGTAACGTGCTTATCACGTGCACAGCCGGTATAAAAGGTGTCTCATCTCACTAGAGTACTCATTCGGCATTCGAATGCCGGCCCTGGAAGGTGACTTCGAGTCACTCTCCGGAGGCCAGCATATTTTTGACTGCTGAGGGGATAGGGGTATCCTCTCGGCTGGGGGGGGGGTTCCGCCGCGATCTGCGGGGAGGGTGGTTCCTCACCGCAGACTGCGGCGGACCGCGTAGTCTGGCAGAATTTTCCGTACTGTCCCGACCAGAGTACTGGAAAATTCTGACAGATTTTGGAAAAATTCTGACAGATTTCGGAAGAATTCTGCCAGAAAACGAGAAAAATCTGCCAGAAAACGGTAAAATTACCACCAGAGGAGGGCAAAATCGTTCCGTAATCTGGCAGAATTTTTCCCGTAATCTGTCAGAATTTTCCCGTAATACTCCGGCCTGAGTTTGCCAAGTGACCATGTCCCCGTCTTTATCCATATCGATCTCTCCAACTCTCTCGCTCCCTATTCTGGTGTTCGTCAACGTTCTCATCTTAATTTAGGCCGAGCAGACTGGAACCTGTTCAGTGGAGTTGCGCTTCGCCTGTCGGCAAATTACCCGTTGAATGGCGACGTGCACCAGAAAGAGTGCCATTTATCTGACGCGATCCGCAGAGCCATGAAAGTGGCTATTCCTGTCGGCCGCGTTAAGACGTTCTATCCAAATGTCACAAGGGAGATCCTCGATAAGATCAGGACAAGAGATGCCAGGACAGCGGTCAACCATCTGGACCCCGTCGTTGCTGAACTTGACGATGAGATCAAAAAGGATCTAGACAGGCACAAGAAAGAAGAGTGGGAAAAGTTCGCTGGGCAGTTGGACTTCAAGACGGACAGTGCAGCTACTTGGAAGGTATTACGGAAGCTCTCGGGTAAGAGCTTGCCTGCTACCGTCTCCACAATCGAATTAGAAAACGGTGTATTCAAATCAGGAAAAGAAGCCGCTTATGCGCTCGGGAGAAGTTTTTTCATCACCAATGCAAAGCGTGGTCCGCAGAATAGAGTGACTGTACGAGAGTTGTGCCGCCTCCCGCTTATGAGCACGGCCGAAGCGTTCACTACGACGCAAGTTGAGAAAGTTATAAAGGATATGCGGAATTCCAAAGCGGTCGGTCCAGACGGGATATGTCCTGCTGTCTTTAAGAAATTACCGAATGAAATCCTTCCGCTTCTCACTGATTTGATCAATACCTCGTTCAGATCGTGCACCATCCCACAGAACTGGAAGACAGCTAACGTTGTGCCGCTGCCCAAGCCGGGAAAACCTCAGGCTTCAGTCAAGGGATACAGACCTATTAGCTTGCTGTCCACGTTCGCGAATGTAGCCGAAAAACTGATCGTTAAGGACATGGCGGAGCACAATGAGAAGCAAGTGATTCAACATGGATTCAGAAAGCTGCATTCCACCACGACAGCTCTGCTGGAAATTACAAGCTTTGCCATCGATGGGTTCAATGCCCAGAAGCTACAGAGAACTGTGGCTGTTGCCTTAGATCTCACCAAGGCATTCGACACAGTAAACCATGGAGTTCTGTCAAGCAACTTACTTGAATCATCAATACCGCCGTGGCAGAAACGCTGGGTATCGGCATTCATCAAGGGCAGACGAGCCAGAGTTATGTTCCAGAACCACGTCTCTAATAGTATTCCTATTGCAGCTGGAGTTCCGCAGGGCGGCGTTTTATCGCCTGCCCTCTTCAGTCTGTACCTCGAAGACATGCCCACTCCCCCCCAGGATATCAAGCTGGTCGCCTATGCCGATGATATGACAATAATGTGTCGGGATCGGGATATACATGTGGCCGCCTCCAAGATCAATGAGTACCTGGTCACACTGAAAAGCTTTTTCGACCGCAAAATGCTAAAGATCTCTGCATCCAAATCGTCGGTATCCGTACTCATAACGGATCCTTCAGAGCACAGCGCTCACCCGCATGTCGAGTGGGACGGAGATCGATTACCTGCTGCTCGCTTTCCCAAACTGCTCGGTCTGGTGCTCGATCCAGCGCTCAAGTTTCATAAGAACACCGAGCAGAAGCAGGCCGTCGTCAAAGCGAAGCTTAATGTGCTCAGAGCCCTGGGCGGTACATCATGGGACAGTAGCAAAGAAACCATTATTACGACGTATAAAGCGATTCTCCAGCCTGCACTAGACTACGGCGCACCAGTTTGGCAGCATCTAGTTTCGGAATCCTCTTGGACTAAGATGCAACGCATACAGAATGCGGCTCTTCGAATCGCCACCGGATGTGCAAGAAGTTCCCCAATCGAGCACTTGCATGCGGAGACACGATTATTACCAGTAAAAGAACACTGTCAGCTCCAGGCCCAACAATTTTTCATCAACATTGTCAAACAACCAAATCACCCCTCTTGGAGAGTGCTAAACCCCGTCAGAGAAAGGAAGATCAGAAAGCCATTCGCCGATGCTCCAAGCAAAGTCAATGTGCAAAGATGGCACGATTCACAGCAAGAACGACTCCGTCTGTTGAGCGAGGAGCACACACAGTTTGTACGGTGTCATCTGGAAAAGGCGGCGGTAAATCCCATCCTGGGAGTGGTGCCGCCCCGGGTCTGCACATTCGAGTCTCAACTCGGAAGGAGGGCCAGATGCACCCTGGCATCGCTGCGCTGTGGTCACTCTACTATGCTTATGGCATATGTTAGCAAGATTGACAGCACCAAATCGGACGTTTGCCCAGACTGTGGATGCCACGGCCACGATACGGCACATTTGTTTGATTGTCCGGAGAGACCAACCACGCTGACCACAATGGACCTATGGACGAATCCATTATTGGTCGCCCAGTTCCTCAACCTATGACAGTACCCTCGACGTGGCTGCAAAGAAGAAGAAGAAGAAGGGGCACTATGGCATTACAATTGCCTACGACCATTTTAGCCGCGCCGCATTGACTGTCCTGTGGCCGTATTCACGAAACTACGAAAGCCTCCCGGAATGGTTTTTATAGCCAGCCGGTGTATGCGGCGGGGGAACTTTGGACCCTCCCGGGAGGCTCCCATTATTTCATGAGTATGGTCACTGGTTTTGGAAGGGGAGGGAAAACCCCGGGTTGGTCCTCCCCCCCCTTCCCTTCCCCTGGTGCACATTTTCCCAGAACAGCAAAAATGAATGAGGGCCGAAGTATGGATGGAGGCATGCATATATTTTTATGCATGCAAAAACAATCGCTTTGGAAATTCTAGCAAGGACCCCGTGCGCAAACGCTGTACGCCCTGGCCGTCTGCTTCTCTGAAAAGTTCCATCGCAGTGCAGAGTAGTTAGATGTTATCCTTGGGTTTCAATCGGTATTGCACCGCGCATCTTCTGGACAACAAAAAAGGACCTAACAGCACAGGTAGAGCGTACTGCGTTTGTGAGTCCAGATCAAAGGCAGCCCTTGGCGATCCGAACTAGAATTTCAGACGCGACTGTATGGGAGGGAGGTAGAAGAAAAACATGAATCACCTTCGTGTCCCAAATCGGGGTCCTCCGTCTGACGCCACACAATTTCAACCTCTCCGAAGCGTGAGAAGCAGTCATGCAGATCGGCTGAAGAAAGATGCGATAAAACCATATAACCACTGAATAATATGTGAAATAAGATAAAACCTGTAGTAGCTATGAAGGGAACACAACCGAGGAAAACCTTGCGTGAGTACATCGTGTCGCAATGATTGTTCATGAGAACTAGGCGCATCTCGTTCTCAAACTCCTCGTCGTCGCAAGCTTCTAAAGAAAACGTTGAGTTAAAATGTCAAACAGGGAAAGAGTGTAGTAGGAATCACCTGTGTTAACCATGGAAAATTCTGGTGGTGATTGATATACAGGTGAGTCTGTGAATACTCTTGATGACGGAGGCGTCGTTCCAAGTGCAGGGGAAGAAAGTATGGAAGCTGGAGGAGACCCCGAATCAGCTGTGCTTTCTTTCGGATGGAAATGTTCTAAACACAGAGAAAGCATAATTTTCATGTCCCAACAACACTGGACGTGGGCAAGTTATCTACACCATTCCCCTTTTTATTGGATGCTCAGAAAAAAGGTCGGCTTCGTACAGATTGTGTCAAAACAAAAATTCCTTCCTTCCTTCACATGCGTGTGCGGAATGAGGGAGAGAGACAGCGAAAGAGCGTGGGGGAGAAGGGCAGAGCAGCGTACTGTCGTAGTGAAATTACGGTACGTATTCGCAGACAATTGCTGTTTTTGCACACAGCTCTACATAAACATGCTGGGACAAGGGGCTTCGGCATGACTGAAATTGTCCCAGCCCGATCGCCTTCGCGCTGCGTGCTAAAACAGTGGTCGTCTGAAACTGCGGACCGGAATTTCGCTTCGACATGGGCAGTTGGTGCGTGTGCGCCCGGTGAATCATTGGAATTTTGTTTCGAAGCCGATTGTGTCCGCTTTCCGGTGCCATCGTAGCGGGGGGGGGGCACCGTGGTACTGCACTTTGCCACGCCCGATTTTGCGAGCCGCCACGACTCCTAATTTTGGCAGGGTAGGGGATTCCCGGGTAGGTGCTCAAATTCGATTCAATTCAATAGCTTTATCTGGTGACAAAGAAACATACAAAATGTATGTGAGATAGGTTTAAACAAGACAGCCTGGAGATGCAGGCAAACAAAATTGTAGGCAAAGAAAACACTCGTACGAATAAGAGTACCCTGAATTCAAAGCTTCAGCAGAAGTAGAATTCAGTGCGGCACAGTAAAATGGGCGTAGCCAAGTCCATCGCGCCACAGTGCCCCTAGTCCGCTGCGATAGCACCCGCTTTCCCTCTACAGATCTTCAACACCGCAGCCAAATACGTAACCTTCGGTCCGGTAAGGAAAGCAGGGTGTCAGGAAGGCGAGCACTTGTACAAGTTGCCTTCTCCTTGCGTGATCATTCCAACAGGAGTAGTCATGGGTGGTGCAGTCGGGGTTGGACCAGCCGTTCTCATAGTTGGAAAATGCGTGCTCAAGCGCCTCCCCTTGTTTCAAGCAGCGCATCTGACCGCAACGGTCGAAGTGCCCAGAAGCAGGCCTTGAAAACGCGTCCAGTTATCTATGTACTGCAGACAAGGCTTCGGATTCGCATAGACAAAGTCCGTGAAATTTTTAGAAATTTTAAGGAAAATTGGCTACGTAAGCTGGGAGTCGTAGCTCCGTCGAGGTCACAACACCCGGCTGAACACTGCTGGGAGTCGACAGAGTGTTTCAAGAATAGAGTGAGTTCTGGAGTGGCTGGGTGGTGGGCGTCAAGGTAGAAAGGACCATTAGAATCGAAGTTGCGGCGTTTTCAGCAAGTTCGAGAAGCGAAGGGGTATGTTATATTGATAGCATCGGAGGATGGCGCCGACCAAGGCGTTTATACTTCCGCCGCCAAGCAGCTCGCCACAGGGCAGGTCTGTAATAATGATCGCGCGCCACCGCACGATCAATAATATAGTTCCAATCTGCCGCTCCAGATGGCGGCGAAAGTATAAAAAACGCCTAAGGCTGGTTCACGCTCTCCGCGACGTGCGACAGCAACAGTGCATGAAGATTTACGGTCGATATGGATGATAGCCACTGCGCCGCGCAAAGTTCAATGCCGGACAGGCGCGGCATCATCGGCGACGGAAGGGGATCGAAGCAGGGTTGAGCAGGCCGTTGTGCCGAATTTCGGCGGATCTGCGACCCTTCCCCGAAATTTTCTTTTTTTTTTTCAAAAAACCCGAAATTTTTACGACCCCCCCTCAGGGGGAGCAAAATTTTTAACCCTTTATTTAGTGTCAAATTTTCAAGAGAATCAAAAGTTTTAATTTTTTTAAACAGCTTCTCTGTAAATAATCTGCTTTTTATTGTTTAAAATGCATACATCTCACCCCGACTGACTAATCCTACCTCATTTTACCTTACCAAGTCATTTGGAAAAAATCCTATTTTTCTCCAAAAATTTTACGACCCCCCCAAAAATTTTCAATTTTTTCCCCAAGAATTTCCGAAATTTTTACGACCCCCCGTTGTGCCTGGCCACAACTCTGCTCAACCCTGGATCGAAGTGTGGTACTGACGCCGCGAAGGCCTCGCGTCAGGGCCAACTAGTGACGAGCAATGCCACGACGACAATGACTGAGAACATTTTTATTTACCGCGTCAAGGCTAAAGCTAGGTTTATACTTCTGCCGCGGAGCGAGGCGCAATATCAAACAATGTCATGCCATCGCATCGGGTGGTGGTCGTAATATGTCCATACCGCGGGAAGCGAAGGGCTGTGACTGGCGGTAGCAGGCGTAGCCTACAATCACAGCCCTTCGCCCCTCCCCTGCCCTTTTTGCGGTTTGGACTTATTACGACCACCACCCCATCGCGTCGCGCAACGATGGAAGTGTGAACTCGGTTTAACGCTTGACGGCAGCTCGCTGGTCGCTGCAGCTCTGCAGTCCCATTTACCTCGAGCAGTGATCGCTGCGATATCCAGCTAATGCGCGAGGAAGGGAGGAAGCGCAGGGCTGATATCGAGGGGTGGCATGCATGAATGCTTCTGACAAGAAGGGCAAGGAGCCGCTCCGCGTCACACGCTCGAAGCGTTGAGTCACAGCTGACCCGAAGCTCATGCCACCGCCCCATCGCGTAGTAACTCAACCTCACCAGGCACAGCGAACACCCCGTCTAACTACTTTTCTTTCGGTTTCAAGCATGTTAGTTGTTTTTGTTTAGTTTTGTTTTTTCTCCTGCTAATTAAGTAATCACTTTCTGAGAATTTTTTTTTTCGTTTTGCTGCGATATTTCTCAGAAAAAAATCACGCTGTTTCAGATACGGATAAAATCGAAGTAATGCAGTTAAGCGGGGAGTTCGCTGTGCGTAGTAAGCTTGCCCTACGCCACAGGAACGGCATGTGCATGGGGTCGCTATCGGGCCGACGCTTCGCGCGTAGGACGCGGTGCGGCTCCCTACCCTCCTCATTAGCGCTCATGTGTGCCGCCCGAAGATTGCAGCAGCGCGACTCCCCGAGATAAAACTCGGCGTTCACAGACCAGTCAATCTCCTTCCAGAGCAGTGTAGCAGCCAAATGTGAATTACTTCAAACCGAATCCGTTAAAATGTTTCACAGAGATAAGTTATATGCAAGATTAACTCACCTCTCTGATGTTTCCAATTTTCAGTGGAGAACATGAAACGACCACAGGTCGATAGAGAGCTGGCTTCTGAATTCAGAATATCTTTCCAGCATCAAACTAATTTTCAAACACAGATCAGGGTGCACACGGCTTGAAATGATTAAAAAAGGATAAAAAAGGGAGAGCACAATTCTATATCCCTGTCCCTGCCCCAAAGATCAGCAAGAAATCTTCCAATTCAGAGATTTATTCATAATGCCGCGGTACGAACTCGGCGACGCCTAAGGGCCTGGGAGCACGCACAGAACCAGTTTGAGATAACAAAGCCGTGATTCCTGAATTACGATGACACCTTCAACAGCACAATAACTTGTTATTTATGCAACCCGGTGTTTGCAAAGTAGTGCGACGCAATGCAAGTCGATGGCGGAGACGGACAGTTAAGGAGCCTGCAGAGCTCAATTCGCGGTGTTGCTCGCAGCGACGAACAGCGCTGGGTGATACAATATCGGTCACCTTCGGCGAGGGAGACAACCGACGTGGCGTGAAGGGCAACGAGGGGGCACCGCAAAGTGTTTTGACGCTGCGACGACCCTGCGTCACTGCCACCGAGCTGCAACTGAACGGCGACGATAATGTTCAGGAACATTTTTGTCGCCGCGTCATAACTAGCGCTCCGCGACAAGTCGCCTGCCGTTGCAACGATGCAGGCCCCTCGACTCAGGGCCGTCGCAGCGTCAAAACACTCTGCGGTGCCCCTCGTCGGCCTTCACACCGCGTCGGTCGCTCCCGTAGCCCAATGTAATCGATATAACAACATTCAGCGCTGTTCGTTGCTGCGAGCAGCGCCTCCACTTGAACTCTGCGGGCCCATTTCGAACATTATCGTCGCCGCGTCGGTTGCTGCTCGCTGGCAGTGAGGCAGGACATTCGCGGCGTCAAAGCACTCTACGGCACCCCCGCCCTTCATGCCACGTCGGTTTGCTCCTTCGTCGAAAGTGACCGATATTGTATCAACCAGCGCTGTTCGTCGCTGCCAGTAACACCGCGAATTGAGCTCTGCGAGCCCCTAATGTTTAAAAACACTTTTGCCGCCGCGTCACGGCTGACGCTTGACGGCCGTTCGCCGCAACTGCAGACCCCTCTAGATGTCGTTTATACATCCCCCGCCGAACGGCGCGGCAAAATGTTGTTCCTCCAGTAGATGCTCAAACTCAGTGCGGCACGGTAAAATGGGCGTGGCCAAGTCCATCGTGCCATAGTGCCCCCCCCCCCAGCTGCGATAGCACCTAGAGTTTTATGGATTTCTGAACTACGAAGTCCGAAGATGCGACGACTACGAGCGGTAATAGGTCCCGCAACGGATACTACCGTAACCCGGTGCTGGCGTATCGCCATGAGCAGAATGGTCAAGCTCCGTAAGCCACACTATATACCGGACAGTTCGTGCACACAAGGGGTATTGAAAAGGATTTAGTTATGGTTAGGTCCGTGGCCTGTTTCCTCAAACAAAAACGTTTAAATTCAAACCGCGACTGGCGCGGCGGTTTAATTCCCAGAGACTGAGATTAAAACCGCCACGCTAGTTGCAATTTGGATTTACACGTTTTTTTCTTGAGGAAACAGGCCACGGACCTAACCATAAACAGTTGCGCACAACCGCTGCTACTTTCCGAATCTCGAGGGTAATCGTGGCGGGGTCTCGTGATTCCAGCACGGTTACCCGCAGTCTCACCAAGATTGCGCTTTCACTGCTGTCGCAACAGCGGTTGTCTGCAAATGCGAGCCGATATTTCACTCCGAATAGGACAATACGTGCATATATTCTATTCTGTAGGATATTCTGTTCATCAATTTTACAGGAATTAACCCTGTCCCAAACGAGATGGCAAGCGAAGAGTCAAAAGCAGCGCACCCTCTGCGTCTCTTAAATTTCCTGATTTTTGGACGTCGCGTACGCAAATACGTAGCGTGTCCTACCATAATTCAGAAACAGAAGACTTCGTGACCTCTGAGCTGTTATCTATATCCTGAAACACTTTCCCTGACACGTGAAGAAGAATATCTGTATCAAGAGTGATTATCACGACCATTTCGAGCGAAAAGACTGCAAAAGAGTGGGGAGCGGTCATTGCTCACCCAAGCGTTCTGTGTCGCGGTCGGTGAGCGTCGCGCGCGGCGGAAAGAGCGACGACGCGACATCCCACCATTTATGTGAAATCAAGTAAACTGGCATGTTCTGGGGCATTTTTTACATAGATGCATTCAGTTAATGTCACTAACGATAACCGTTTTGCCGTATAGGGTGTTGATGACACTTCCATACGATGGTGGTTCTTCCGCGAGCGACACTCGCCGGACCGTAACGCGTACGCACGCAGGTGAGCAATGTCATGGAGCCCAAAAGAGTTATCAAGCATGTGAAAAAAAAGAAGAAGTGAGGACGTGAAAAACTCGTCGAGTCCTGTTTTTGGAATACGGTAGGACATGCTACGTATCTGCGTACGCGACGTCCGAAAATGTCGGAGACGCAGAGGGTGCGCTGCTTCCTTGGACTCTTTGCTTGCCTTCTCGTTTGGGACAGGGTATATCTAGGCTTTTCCTGCCAAAATCAAAGGAAATGACGTTGTTCATTAATACCAGAAATTTGATGGGACATAACGTTTGTTAACCCATTCACGACCACGTGTCCCAGCGGTGGGACATGTTTTTCAAAAATCGATTTCTCCGCCGCAAGAAGGAACTTACAAGACTACATCTGATCAAAGCATTGACCTGCCCTAGACTTGAATACAATCCTCCGGTCCGCCGGTAGGCCAAATGCAACAACGGATGTGGACCTTTTCAGGAAAACCGTTAGATGAGGTGGAAAAAGGGCATGTGCAGCAATTCCAGAAACACTATGAATTTTTTTGGTTCTATTGCTACATTTTATATGAAAGGAGACATATGTATATCGTTCGAAACTCGTTCACTCTTCACAAAACGTTGCAACTTATTTGACTGCATTGCGGTTTCGAGGCATTGTTCTTCTAAAACGAGAGGGTGTTGGGAGCACAAACTGTGATAATGTTCCTTCAGCGCTACTAGCTACTATATGAAGAGAAAAAGCAACTAGCCGTGGAACGCTAATCAAGGTGGCGTGTACCACCGGTGGGACACGGTATACGGTGACGCAATAGTGCATAAACTCGTGAATGGGTAAAGAAGAAAAAATACAGGAAGATGTCACTTTCCGAGAGTGCAACAGGAAATGGTGACGATTTCGAAATGAGCAGGAGCGGCAATGATTGATGGTGAGCGTCACCCTGGTCGATATTGACGTGTCTGACAGGTCTGTACATGGTCTTCACAAGTTCAGAGGGGTTACTCGAGGTGCTGAAAACACGAATCTGACATTCGCTCCCGGATTTAGGGATGCGGTACTTATACCGTAGTAGGTCGATGTTTTAGATTTAGCTTAAACTCAGCCCAGGGAGTTCTTCTAGGTGCTGATCACAAATCCAATAATCTTTTTTTCGATTTTGGGAGAAGTACGGTAGGTTACGATGAGATTAATGTCACTTGGCTATCGTAACCTGTCTTAGGCCTCTTTCAGAGTTCGATCGCCGCGAGACGCGATGGGATGATAAACATAAGCATCGATCGTGATCGCGTCGCACGTCGATCTGTATTCAAAACATTTAATCGCGGCGATCAGCGATCGCACTCTGAAAGAAGCCTCAATCTTTCGGAGGTCGAAAAAAGGGCACCGGGTTCGCGATCAGCACCCCAAATAGCCCCGTAGACATTTATTCAGGCAAATCGCAGACTCCGCGGACCTAAAGCCTAGTATACGTATTTGAAAAACAGGAAAATTGAAATAGTGTTGGTGTTCAGCACCCAAACAACCTCTCTAGGGGAAGTTCTGGCAAAATGACTACCTCTGGAGATGGAGTAGTGAGATAAAACCGAGAGAAGGAATTTCTGGAGGTGGAGGTGGCCTTCACTGGAATTTGAATTGCATCGAGCGGGAAGTGGGAAGAAAAGCCGTTGACAGCCGACCGAGAAAAGGATTGAGATTTTTAAGTGGCTGTCAGATAAAAATATGAAGGTTCATTACAAACTCGGATTTTAAAAAATTGAGCGTCATTCTTTTTGACTGGCCTCTTTTAGCGCTTCGAATTTTTTGAAAAATTTCAATCTTACCTTAATCATCCTCAATTTGAATGGATTCGTGGTGGCACTTACCGCTTCGTTTTCAAATCTAAAGGGGGGGGGTTGTCATGGCGTAACCGATATGCTATCTTTATCGGAGCTAAATTTCAGTCCGCAGTTGCGGATAACCGCTGTTGCAGCGCGCAGTCAGAAGATAATCGGATGCTATCACAGCAGGGGGGAGCACTAGTCCATCGCACTTGAACCCGTCTATTTCTCCGCGCCGGTGCTCAATTTGAACACAAATTCGAGGTTTTCCTTCCCCTCCTCCAAAATCAGGAGAGCCGTTGCGACGCGGAAAATGGCCGTGGCGAAGTGCGAGACCATAATGCCCGCAACCCTGCTGCGATAGTGCCGATAATCGTGCCGGGACCTCGGGATCCTAGCACGATTACTCGTAGCCCCACCACGATTTCTCTTTAACTACCTGTTGCAACAGCTGTTTTCGGTCTCCGGAGCATTGACAACTCGGCAAGGGGTGTCCGAGTAAGTATGATGAACGTAGAGGACGAAAAGAAAGGCGCTGCCAGCCGGCCCGGCTCTCTCTCGGCCCGGCTAAAGTGCAAGCTGTCTATCTCTGCGTCTCCGCGGGGTGGACCCATTACAAGGATGAGTGCAAACCTAGTTTGAGGGGGAGCCCTCGGAATCCCAGAGAAGAACGAAAGCTAGCGCTTTCAGGAAGCAGAGCATTCCCATGGAGTCTCCAGGAAAACACTCGCGGATAACGATATCATATATCTGGTTTTGAAAGAAATTCTTATTTTCATGGATGAATCTTGGGTGCCCCCACAACAAGGTTTGCAACTAGGAAGGTATCACTAAAGTTATCGATATTTTTCTTCGATCGAATCGGTGAAAAACGTTGTAGGCTGTACAGAGGAACTGGTCAACAAATAGGCTACTTACTGTTATAAAATCAATCGGTGCAAATCAGAAAATCATGGAGATTTCTCGTGGGTCACCACGTATTTTCAAATGAGTGAGTAATTCTGTCAAAAAAAAAGCTATTTCAGGCAGAGGTGGTTTTGGGCAGACAGAAACGTTCCAAAAAAGGGGCAACAGTAAAACGGCATGAGCGAGTCTTTAAAAAATAAACAAAATGTTTGAGAACTAATTCACTTGGCAAAAACATTCAATTCCCAATAACAAACCGTTGCTCTATTCCGCATGCAAGAGCTTGGTGCCTCTCGATAAAAGAATAACTTGTTTGGAAAGGTTCAGTTGCTTTTGTGCTTTCTTTTCGATATTAGGTATAAAATAGTTCCACCGGTACTAGAATAACCGGAGCAAGATCGTTTCCAAAACCACAAAGCTCTTCTCTGAAGAATAACACGAGTTGATTTCGTGAATTCAAAATTTCGACCCCGGAAATTGGTTCTCAAGAAACATTGTTAAATTGTTTTAGACTCGCCCACTGCACTTTCCTATTGTTTCTTTTTGTAGAAACGTTTCAGTCAGCATCAAGCCTGTTTTGCTTGAAAGTACTCATTTTTTATAGAGTTTGCTTTTCTTTTTCTTCTTTATCATATGTTTAATCAGCAGGTTAGTATTGCATCCAGTAATTTTCTTAAGCGAACTGAAGTGTTATAAAAAAGTGAGCGTTAGAACTGTTCCCGATTTTTAGGGAATATAAATACTGGTTAAACTCGAAAAATTTGTACCGCAGGAAATGCATTCTCAGTTTGTGATTTTAATCTCAGCATCCCTAAAGAAGAAGCGGTCGTGGCCGATGTTTGCCAGATTAGGCAGCAAAACCTCGTTCATCTGACAGAAGCCAGTCGACAAAACAACAGTAGCGTCTCTTTCTTTGTGTCTCCGTCGCGATAGCCAGGGTGGAGGGCGCAGCAAGCGCGAGGGAAAGTGGGCGAGGCATGCTTGGTTGTCAATGGTACCGCAACCGCTGTTTTCTGTAACAGGGCCGAACTTTTACTTCGATAAAGACAGCAACTTGACCAATCAGGGTAATCCATTCGAGACCTGAAGCCGTAGTTGTACAACGGTGGGGTACACCAGCGGGACGCAGTGGAAATCACAAGACAACTGTCACTGGTGGACGCCTCGCTGTGGCTTGTTGATCAAGTACACAGAGTGGTGTGCTGACTATATGGTACGCTCGCTGCGCACCAGCAAGAAGCAAGACTTGTTGATCAAATACGCAGAATGGAAGGCGCTTAGAGGCAGTTTGGCTGGTATATGCGACATGCACGACGGAAAGCCTGTCCGAGTAAAACTGTCCGAACACGCGGTTGGCGTGCGTGTTGAGCGACTATCTCAAAAGCATTTCCGGACAAACTCTCTGACGGCTACAGACAGCTGACTGGGACAGTATTCACTATTAGTCAGATATTCGCGCTAATCGATTCAGAGACCTGAAAAAATCCTTCACGACGGTCGATCAACACGCTCGCCGACCGCGCGGGCGGGCACTCTCATTCGGGCAGACTTTACGCTCAGTTCGGTCTGTTTCAAATTCTGTGAACTCGATCAACGACCCCTTTACGGTACCCAGGCACTCTTACAAGGGAAGTGTCTAGAGCACTTAACGCAACTACGAAGTCAATTGTATCGTATGTCTTGAGTATATTAGGTAAATTGCGCAGTATCCCCCCCCACAAGTCGCTGGTTCCAAAAAGTTACACGCTCAACACGGTTCTTTTCCGTTTCTATGGTACCCAACAGGCTTTTATTTCATATTTAAAGCTCAGAAATATGATGCCTGTAATATTGTGGCGTTGCACGCAATACTCAACCACACGGCAATCTTTCGATAATTTTTGGTTAGGTTTTCATCCTGTCGGTGTATAACCATGGCTTTCGAGTAATAGAGTCGGGGCCAGGAATGAAAAAAAAATTTCGGAGTTTTGCACTCCGAAACCCACAGTTTTGGGCATTTTTCGCCTTCCGCTTTCCATATTAGGAAAACCGGAGAACGTGCGGCAGAAGGCGGAACCACCAGGTCTACCAAAACTCAAATAGGTTTCTCGTCCGGATCTCGATTTCGGGATCCTCATGAAAGTTTTCCGCTCATCCCTGCTCGGGACGCACCATGGCTTGTAGATCGAATCCACAGCTCACGGCAGCGTGAATCCACGCTGTAAGGCGCGCCGCATTGATGAGACGGCAGCCACGCATTTCGAGCTGTGGATTCGATCAACAAGCCCGCAGCATGGAGTGAGTAGTAGGTCTGTCTCTTACATCCCCGAAAATACAGGGAGCAGTCGATAAGCAGATGATTCGAGCGCAATAGTCATTCGTTTGGAGCGGAGTATGAGGCTTCGAAATGCGCGTTGGGTCCCGAGTGGATTAATCCGATCGTGCGACTCACCTCGGCTATGCCCATGTCAACTCGTACCGAGGATTCTAAAAAAGAAGCCAGGTACAGCTACAGCTTCCTTAGGCGGCATTCAGAGTTCATTCGCGGTGCGACGTTATAATTAGCCTACTTATCGATCAAGGGACATAAAGTCGTCGCTAGGTGTTTACATTGAAGAGGCGCGATACAGTGCAAATGACGCGCGATGTCATTCGCATCGCCTTGCAATGCAACGCATGGCCATGGATGTTGAGCGACGAGGTAAACCCGTTGCTGGTTTTCTTTAATGTTTTTTCCATCCACACACCCACTCAGACAAACCATCGCTCGGAGCGGAACCGGAGAGCGACTCGAGCGACGCTGGCTCTCCGCTTCGAGCGAAAATTAGCCACCTACTCGGGACACAGCAGTCGCTCTCCGGGCGATTGTCGGTCCCATTTGGCACTGCGGTCGCTGTCCGGGCGATTTTCGAAATTTTCCCAGCAGCTAAATTTTCTTTAACTCCGCCTCTTCTCGAGAGGTGCGTGAGCGTCGCGGTACACGGCAAAGAAAGCCCCGCCTCGGTCCGCTACATGGGCGTAACCTTCACCGAGGTCTGCGGTGAGGAACCATTCTCTCTGCGGACCGCGGCGGTAGCTGCCCCACCCGCCCCACCCCCCCAGTCGTGGGATCCCCTATCCCCCAGCGTTCAAAAATCGGCTGGCCTCCGCAGAGGGATTCCAGGGCCGGCATCAGAATTAGGGATGTGCGGAGTTTTCTGTTTCCTGATTTTTGTTTTCTGGCCATTTTGGCTCTTCTGTTTTCTCAAAAATTGGCCAAAAACCGAAAAAAAAATCAGAAAAATCAATGATCAATATTTTTCCAATGATAAGTCGTAGTGACTTGCAAGGGATACCACGTTTGTGACGGAAAGCCTATGCGCATAGTTTCATAGTTCCATAGTCATAAGCCACGGAGGATAAGTTGTGTTTCATCAGAACGTGCTGGTTAACGGTCATGATGTGGAACCGTTTTTAAAGGCAGTGGTCGCGATCAAATATGCTTGTCGTCTTTTTCTCTTTAAACCGTATCCTGGGTCTCGATTAGTAGGACCTCCGAGAAAAAATCGCGGAAAAACCGCTGTTTCGGGCCAAATTTCAAGCCTAAACTTTCTTGTCCTTTGATGGTGGACGAGCACACTCCACATCATCGCCATCGATGATCTCAAGAACATCAGCTGGCTTGAAGTTGAATTTCAATCAATGAACCTTTGGATTTAGGTACACATCTAGTCCAAAACATTGACTCAAGTGCTTGCTTTCATTGTTCAACTGTTTTTATTAGGTAAATTTGAATTTATTTTTTCATCTAAATGTCGATGATTTTTCACTGCTCGGCATGAGACTGCGATCTTTTTGGGTGGCGCTGCGCAGGAGTGCACGAACTGGCTTATTTGGGCCCTAAAAACTCTAATTCTAGCCCGTTTTTCATCACGTTAATTTCATAGTTTTTCAGGTGTTTTCGATGTAAGCCGATTTTTGTAGTTTTCTCGTAAACGTTTTTCATCGTGACCACTGCCTTTTAGATTCTTCCTATCGATACATATGTATGTCAGAACGAACTCGTAGCGAAAGGCATTGTTAGCAAGTTTTATGCTAAGTCTATAATTTTTTCGATTGAGATACATTTTTACGTTGCTATAGCATTCGCGTAATAGCCGAGAACTAGTCGAAAAATAGCTGGTTGCCGCGAAATAGCTGTCAAGTAATGCCGCTTAAAAACAGCCCCAAAAAATGCTCTCCAGGATAGTTTACGACGCATTCTTGTGGCAGAATCGGATGTCAACACCGCCATGGGTTCAGCTGCCCATGTTTTCTCGGCTATTTTGCGATTAACAAGGTCGCAGCCGCGTAGTGGCCAAGAATAATGGAAAAATAGTTCACCAGGAGCAACTGTTAAGCCTGGTAGACAATTTTTCGGCCAAGTCTCTCAAAATAAGTGCCTTTGGTGATGGTCTACCCGTCATTGACGCCTCATTGCTACTATCAACGTCTCATAGCCATGTTTAAAGGCAGCATACACGCTCGCAAGCATAGTTGAGATAACAGCATAGATAGGTCCGCACGGCCCGTACTATGTCGTCAACGACGTTTGAAGCGCTGAAAGCTGTCCAGGATGACAATATTTGACAATGTTTGAGCAATCTTGCCTTCCACGCCCGTATTTTCACACCCCTTCGAGTAACAGAATGAGAATCGATACTTGTGAAAACGTGTGATAATTGAGTGATAGCATCTATCGAATGGGAGTGCACGAGAGAAATAGCTTGGTTTACTTGAGTATAACACGTCTGCATACCTATTGACTCTCGTCCACTTTCGAGAATGCCGCTCTGCTTTGGCTGACCTCTTGAAATGGAGGATTTTATCAGTGCACAAACATGTTATATTGAGGTAAATCGAGTTTTTTCTCTGCACTCCTTTTTTATAGTGCTATCATTCTAAGTTATCACATGTTTTCTCAAGTATCGATTCTCATTCTGCTACTCGAAGGGGTGTGGAAAATACGGGCGTGGAAGGCAAGATTGCTCAAACATTGTCAAATATTGTCATCCTGGACAGCTTTCAGCGCTTCAAACGTCGTTGACGACATAGTACGGGCCGTGCGGACCTATCTATGCTGTTATCTCGACTATGCTTGCGAGCGTGTATGCTGCCTTTAATAGTCCTCAGCGCAAGCGCGTGAAGTGCGGTGGGCTATGGAAGTTCTCGACGCGCGGGACGAACGTGAAACACCTATAGCATCTCCGGCGGCACCGCCGGGGCGGCGCGGGTCAGTTGGGCTTCAAATGTGACATGCACAGAAATTCCTGACTTGCATTTGCGTATACGGTAGCCTGGAGTAATACGAGAATTTTCTATATTGGAGTGAACTTAGACTGAAAAGCGAGAATTAATTCAAAGGGTGAAACCGCCATGACGGTTTGGGCGGTATCGCTATGGAGTGGTGGATGGGCGGCACGCGCGTCCCGTGCCGCGAGTACTCTCGTAGTCCACCGCGCTTACCGCGCGTCACGCTCGTGTCGCTCTCGCGGTGAGGACTATGAAAGGTGCTATAGGTCATTTGTGCAGTTCCGTAGATATTATATTCAATTTATGATTAGGGTGTTCGAAATTACTCTCTCCTCACTTGAAAAAAAAAGTTGAAATGCAAAGAGTATTTTTTTTTTGAAAATTTTCGGTTTTCTGACAAACTCGATTCTCTGTTTTCTGATTTTTTTTCGAAACTTCCGCACACCCCTGATCAGAATGCCGAATGAGGACTCGAGTGAGATGAGCCACCTTTTATACCTTTTGTGCATGTGAAAAACACATTAGGAAGTGATCATTCACTTTACCATGTTTTTTTTTCATGTCTGCCACTGCACTACGCACCCTTCAGTGATCCCCTGGATGATGGAAAACGGAGTTAGGCCTGAAAATCGCGCTGGCAGTATTCGGGGAGGCGAAAGAAGACAAAAACTTCCCGGGTGATTCGATATTTCGATGAGTAGTCCCAAAAGGCAAAAAGACAAGGAAAAGAAACGGAAATCGATTGTGCGAGGAAAGCGTGATTGCTGGGCTTAGCCTGCACACTTTCCATGACGTCCTGCACACATCTTCCGGGGCGGTGTCCCGCACACTTTTTACGGCGTCTGACGCATTCCCATCCGGGTCCCGCACATTTTTCATGACTTCTGACGCACTCCCTCTTGGGTCCCGCACACTTTTGCGGCGTCCTGCGCCCTCCCACTGGGGTCCCGCACAGCGATGGCGTAACGTTCACGCCTGAATTCCTGCGCGAGACGGTTTTCGCGTCGCACTGACATGTGCCACAGCGTCGCGCCAGAAAAACTTTCAGGCTGGGATTACAAGGGCTCTGCAGAGTTGCAGTGACCAGCGGCACGCCGTCGAGCGAGAGGTTTGGGGCGTGGTCGAAACCCGACGCGGCTTTCATACTCCTCAACGCCAGCGCGGCAAGCGCGGGCGAGGCGTTGGAATATGAATGGCCTGACGCCACACCGGCGCGGCACGCACGTGATGCCCGCTCCGCAATGGCAGCGCGGGCCGTAACGATTTTTCCATCCTTTTGACTACTAATCCATCATCAATTTCATTCTGTTTTAATGGGTAATTCTATTACTATCCCCTGCTCCCGTGGTGGTGAACATGTGCACAGAATTTGCTTGTTTGGACCACTCTGCCATGGCGTCGTCGCTGGAGTAATCATAGTCTCCGCGGGCGCGTTACGCGCTTAGTCAAACAGTACTCAAACACCTTCCCCGCACGTCACGCGGGTGCCCCGCTGGCGTTGAGGAGTATGAATAGCGCCTTAGGCACCGAGGCCTCGCAGAGTTACAGCGAAGTTCTTGCCAGCATCGCATTCTACCATTGCGTACCCCCTCGCTCACGTCGCATCTTACTCTCCACACCTTTTACTGCTTTTATACGATTAAAGTTTTGGGAGAACGCGTATTAGCCTTTCCTAAAAATAGCATGATCAAGAAGCAATGAAAAAATTAAGGTTACTCTCACAATAGGGTTCCGACTAGGCCACGAAAACGCTGTACATAGGCTCGGGTCACGGTCTATGTACGGCAAAATGGGCGTTCCCGGAGCGGAGACTTGCCTTCCTAGGCCAGGGTTAACATCAGCAACACCTTGCCTTGCTAGGCCAACGTCCGCATTGCTAGGCACGAGTAAACCCGTACGTTTGTATGCGCTAGGCCTATTTAAGATCGTATGTCATCTAGCCTCTTTAGCCCATATGCTGTCCTTCCTCGGGATGCAGGAAGCTGTATAGCTCACCGAACCCGCAGGCAAGCAGGCAGTATTAGCGATAGGGAAGATTCCCTCATGATTGATCTGTAGATTTCACCATCACCAGTAAGAAAGTAAGTGGGAAATTGTATTCAAATTGTCCAAAGTTTTGACGAAGTGGGGCTATCTACTCCGACAAACCATCACTCGGAGCGGGACTGGCTCCTCCTAATTATGACGTCATCGCCCGAACAGCGGCTGAGGGGCGAACTGGCACCGCGGTCACTGTCCGATGCGAATAGCAGCCTCGGCCGTTGTACGGTCGTTCTCGGGGCGACAGAGGTGCCAACTCCTGAGATAGAGAGACGTAGGATTGGTTGTTCATTGAGTGATAATCTGCGGGACCCCAGTGGCAGTGCATACAGGACTGCAGTGGGAGTGCGCAGGACGCCGGGGAGAGTTTGTGGGACCCAAGTGGGAGTGCGTGGTACACCGTAGACAGTGTGAGGAACCCCAGTGGGAGTGCGCAACACGCCGTAGGCTAGGCAAAGTGCGGGCCCAAATGGAAATGCTTCAGACGCCGTAAAAGTGTGCGGGGCCCAAGAGGGAAAACGTCAGACGCCGTAAAAAGTGTGCGGGAACCCACCCCAGAAGAAGTGTGCAGGACGTCATGAAATGTCTGCAGGCCAAGCCGAACAATCACGGGGTCCCTTGCACAATCGATTTCCGTTAATTTTCCTGGCCTTTTCACTTTCTGAGACTACTCAGGCAGAAACGCCGAATCACCCGAGAAGTTTCTGTCTTCTTTCGCCTCCCCGAATACTGCCAGCGCGATTTTCAAGCCTAACTCCGTTTTCTATCATCCAGGGGATCACTGAAGGGTGCGTAGTGCAGTGGCAGACATGAAAAAAAAAACATGGTAAAGTGAATGATCACTTCCTAATGTGTTTGTCACATACACAGCCAGTATAAAATCTGGCTCATCTCACTCGATTCCTCATTCGGCATTCTGATGCCGACCCTGGAAGGTGAATTGGAGTCCCTCTCCGGAGGCCAGCATATTTTCGAACACTGGGGGAACCCACGGCTGGGGGGTGGGGCGGTTTTCGCCGCGGTCCGCAGGTAGGGTGGTTTCTTACCGCAGACCTCGGTGAAGGTTGCGCCCATGTACTCAGAACGTCGGAGAGCCGTGTGCCCGGGAATTTCCGACCAAGGGCGAGCGGCGGTGGCCATGTTTTGCGAGCGGAGAATCATCAGGCGCGAAGCGGGGGCGCCACCAAATTTCGTTAGCTTGGTCCTGCAGGGAAAATTCTAAACAGAGGAAAACATGTTGGCTCGGGGAAATCACATGACACGTTGAACGCCAGAATCAAACCAGTGCCACATACAGAGCACATTTTTATGGTGACTTCACTGCAGGCAGCACTGAATAAGTACTTACATCACCGCGCACTTCGCGGGGTGGTGGTAAGGTAAGTTTCCCAGTCTATCGATTAGACTTTGATGGGACACCCACTATGGGGTTTAGAAAACTTTGGAGAAGGGTATAGCACTCGCCCAGAGTGTGAGCGAGGCGGTTCCCGAAGATCGTTATTCAAGGAATCAATCATATAAGGCCCTAGTTATACACCGGCGGGACGCTGCGGAAATAGCAAGACAACTATCACTTATATGCGCCCTAACTGCGCTCAGGCATGCCAAAAGGAACAGTAGTCGCAGAAAAACGCGCCGGAAGGCCGCATAGAGCAGTTATACACGCCGCGGCACCGTATACTGCATCCTTACGGGACCTGCCCTGTTGGAAATTTGCCAATTTCCACCAGCTGATTATTTTTCAGATTTAAAATTGTTAAAACATTACCAAAACGACATAACGAGCACTGTAATGACGAGAGGAATTGATAATTAGTGCTATTCTGCAAATGAAAAGTGTCAGAAGCGAAAAAACCGATAAAATACCATTAAAAACGCCTGGAAATTTTTGTCCGCAGTATTGCGTCAAAGACGCCGAAGACGCAACATTGCAGACGAATCCCAGATTCACGCAGCAAGCGGCGGCAATGTCATCGCGAGACGTTTTCATTCCGCTGGTGTATAACTAGGGCCTAAGCGATGAAACCGCGGAGATGTTCTGCCCGGGCCCCGCACCCTTTTGCTGGGATGTCCGGGCGTCGCGCCCATTATGAGTCGTGGGGCTGGGGCGGGGACCTGTAGGGCGCCAGGCGCGGAGGGGGCCCCGCCTCGCTGAGTGGTGGGTACCAGGGCGCGGCCCTCAGACGTTCTGAGTAGCGGACCGAGGCGGGGCTTACCTTGCAGTGGACCGCGACACTCACACACCTCTCTAGAAGAGGCGGAGTTAAGGAAAATTAAGCTGTTGGAAAAATTTCGGAAATCGCCCGAACAGCGATCGCAGTGCCACATGCGACCGACGATCGCTCCGAGCGGGACTGCGGTCGCCCGGAGAGCGACTGCTGTGGCTATAGTAAATGACTAATTTTTGATCGGAGTGGAGAGACAGCGTCGGTCCACTCGCTCTCCGGTCCCGCTCCGAGCGATGGTTTGTCTGAGTGTGTACCTAAATTTGAGCTTTCCTCTAGTATTGGGCAAATATACACTTTACGAAGAAGCCTTACTCACCGTTTTTATCGCTCACCTTTCCTTTCAGTGGGCTTCCCGAGCCCCTTGCAAAGTTAATTTGCAACAATCTTCAGGGTTAACGCTGCACGAATTCTTCGACGCGTTAACGCTGCAGTTCGAACAATTCAGAACACTAACATTTTTATGTTATCTATCAACAATAACAATTTTTATTGAACTGTAAAATCCAATTATTCACATGAATATATATCTAATTAACAGAACAGTCCAACTTTCATGTGACAAAAACACTCAATCAATAATACCTAAAGGGTGTTCCAAAATTATGGACGCGCTGCTTCACTTCTCCTTCAACGGGAATTTCGGCAACCTAATTTCTGTCTTTTCGAATTATTATGTACTTTAATATGTTAGCTCCGTGTTTCCATCACTACTTTGTTGACATTTTCTTTGTGGTCAGCGTAGCGGAAGCTCATCCTACGCACAGTGTCGTCACCGCAATGCATAGTGAAGGACACTTCAAAAAGCATCGCCAATTCGCTCTCCTTGCACTCGAAAACTATCTAGAAAGCAAATAGCCGTCTCGCTCAGCTTGGTACACTCTCGGACAGAGTCGGCAGATGTGGAAAAGTCAGTGTTACCACCTCCAAAAAAGTTAAAGGCAGTGGTCACGATGAAAAACGTTATCGAAAAAAAAAACTACAAAAATCAGCTCAGATAAAAAACAGCTCAAAAACTATGAAGGTAGCGCTGTGAAAAACGGGCTAGAATTAGAGTTATTAAAACCCTAAACTTCCAGTTCGTGCACACGTGCACAGAAAGATCACAGTCTCATGCCAAGCATTTAAAAATCATCGACACTCAAAGGAAGGAATAAACGCAAATTTACCTAATAAAACAGTTGAACAATGAAAGCAAGCACTTCAATCAATGTTTTGTACTAGAAGTGTACATAAATCCGAAAGCTCATTGATTGAGGGCTGTAGTAAACCACCCCTATCAGATGATCTGATATTATTTCGATAAGATGGTCCGATATTCTTCCAGGCAAGTTTCAGATTATCTTAATTCCGTATTGATTCATAATTATCGCTATCAGTCACAACTGGTCGCTGATCTTAGGCCCGTATTCATTTCATTAGCGGTGATTCGCCCTAATGCGGTCGTCCTCGCATATTCATGATATGATAACACATGATTATACGTGTGAGAATAAGAAAAGCCGGACCTCATTTTGCAGGTGATCATTCTCTAATCGACCAAATCCATGCTTTCGTTCTCAATGAATGAAATGAGATGTTTGTTGTTTTGTGATAGCTGAGAATGATAACTGGTATTTCATCTGAAGAATAAGAGGCGCTCCGGGGTTACTCTTAAAGATAAGACGAGCTTCTGCGGGAGTGCGTGCTCTCTCGCTTTTCTCTGTCCAGATGATCTGTACTCAGAACGTCGGAGGGCCGTGCGCGGGGGAATTTCCGACCATGGGCGAGCGGCGGGGGCCATGTTTTGTGAGAGAGGGATCGATGGGCGCGAGGCGGGGGCGCCACCAAATTTCGTTAGCTTGGTCCTGGGTGGAACACGGAGGGCCGTGCGCCCGGACACAAACGAGTCCTTTAAGATGATCATCGTACTGCAGTTTTTGTTAATGTTTTTCATTCTTCTTTTTATCTCCCTCTCACTTGGTGGGTCTGTGCGCGCTAACCAGACGCCCACTTGGCGCGCCGTCATTGCGGACCACTGCACACTATTGCACGTCTCATATTATTCTCAGCTCTGGGCGAGGCTGTAACTTAGTTTTCGTCGTTACCAAAGTATATTCAGCGGAATTCTGTCTAATTTTGGGACGTTTTCCGACATGAAAATTAACAACGCTCGAACTGACATGGAACGCTAACCCTTGCAGTATTAAGCAGTATACTGACAAGGGAAGTAATGACTACACTACTTGAATACAAATTGCTTTATGGGTAATGTTGCAGCGAGACTTTAAAAACCGCTTATACCTTTTCCCAGTGTTATTCTAGGCAACTGAAAACGGTATTCTTTTATTCTGGGTTTCGAGTTCTAGGAGAGTACATTTCTGTTTGAATTACCACGCTGACTTAATTGAAGGAGATCCCATATCAGTATAGTACTTGATACTACAAGGGTGAATGTTTCATGTCAGTTCGAGTGTTCTGATTTTAATGTTGGGAAATTTGAAACATTGTGATATCTTGTGATTATTTACCATGCCATAAAAAGGCATAAAATATTCGAAAAAAACCTATTTATAGTGTTTCAATGGCCGAAAGACAAGCTTTCGACGAAGGCATCCGGCGCTATTTCGGGCTGAGGAAGAGGGTGCACGAAGTTGGAGCTGAGGAATATGGAAGTAAGTTCCTATCAGATTTTGTCTTATGGAAAGGCATTATAATGTGCTTTTCTGTTCCAAATTCCGGTCCGCGATTGCGTCTCGACACGCTTTGCAGCCGCACGCGCTCGAGTCAGTCTAGTTTCCAGCATCAAAGTCGACTCGACGTGGCTTTTTTTAACAGTTTTCTCCAATTTTGTTAGGTTTCCAGTTTCCAAAATCCACCTACAGTCAACAGATCGGCGGCTGCTGCGCTGGAAACTCTTCCGACCCATAGGCGCGCGGCCGCAAAGCGTGTCGAGGCGCAATTGCGGACCGGAATTTGACCCAGAGAAGCGCATTACCACTCTGTCAAATCGGGGGACACTCCGCGTTCGACTCCCGGCTGGCGTTAGAGAACTCAGGGAATGCAGAGTCCAGCGTAATTGTAGGCGGGAGGCCCCACCGTGCACGCAATGATGACGTCAGCAGCTCCACCAGGAGTCCCGAACTAGCATAGCGGGAGACCCGTATGCAGTGGCCGAAATATCAATATTCATTGAACTACAGAGTTCGTTATCATATCCTACATAACACCCCACGGCGGAGAAACGCCCCGCCTCGGTATGCTGCAGTCTGCTGTGAGGAACCACCCTCCCCGCGGATCGCGGCGAAAACCGCCGCCCCCCCCCCCCCGCCGGGGGGATACCCCCATCCCCTCAGCAGTCAAAATCTGCTGGCCTCCGGAGAGTGACTCAAAGTCACCTTCCAGGGTCGGCAGTAGAATGCCGATTGAGGACTGTAGTGAGATGAGGCACCTTTTATACCGGCTGTGCACGTGATAACCATGTTACGACGAGATCAGTCGTGATCCTGTCCTGTCCTCTCCTCACCTGTCCCCCGGCGGGAGTCCAGCATTGCGAGTCTCGTTCTTTTTCTTGCGGGGAGCCTCCCGCTGGCCGTACGGAGGGCTTCCCGATGGCAAATATCTGACGCGGAGTCTGACGAGAATTTGCCAGAGCAGGTGTGGGAATAGGTTGCCTGGATCCAGCAGACAGTTGGCAAGTGTTCCGTCGATATAGCGACTCCCTTTATATTCATCTGTGAGAAGCTGTGACCACCCCGTCAGTGCTATTTTAAAAAAAATCTCCAGAAATCTGTTTTTTTCTCGAAAGTTACGATGACCCCGGTGGGCAAGCTATCCAGCCGTGCTCGACCCGAGCAGCGTATTCGACGCTTGCTTCAGTAGTGAAGCGCCGTAGCGTTCCTAAACAATGGGTGACGGGGGTCATACTTACAATGAAAAACGTTAGTGGCGGTTTCTTTCTCTACTAAATATACTAAATGTTTCAGAGATTGTGGAAGCGCAGCTTCGCCAGAGCTCGGAGGACTACGAGCACATCCGCAAACTCCGCAGGGTGCAGGTGGACGAAGGCGCAGTTACCGGAGATAGCGTCGCTATCGCGGGTGGAGCTGCTGATGGCCTACTATTCGAAGAGGTTCCAGGAGGTACATTTAGCTTAGCTTCTGCTGAATCTCTTTTTTTCAGCATTTTGTTCATGTCACTCGGGGTGAGGGGAGAAATCATTTTGTCAAATTTAGTGCGGCAAAGTAAAATGGGCGTATCCAAGCCCATCGCGCCATAGTGCCCCCCCTTTTCCCATATAGCACCCTTGGTTAAAATTGGGGATGGTTTTGCACCCATTTAGGGAGCTTTAAAAATCGCCGTAGGGGTCAGAATTTCCACGTGCGCGAAGTGTTTCTGTGACTCTCTCCTCAATATGTGCTATTGTTTCTATGTTGCTTGCGACCGCGGAAATATGAAGGGGAGATCATAAAATGCCAGTCGCCAGTAAACCTACAACGGATCCATCGGCTGCTGGCGACCCGCGGTGCCATAAAAGGGGTGACCCCGTTGGACAGAATCGCGTTTTACTGTATTTCGCCGTAGAGCAAAAGTTCTCCTGCGCGCACCCTGGTTTCGCTAGTTCACTGAAGAGCGTTTTTATGAATTATTGTGGAATACAATTAAAATACATTCACCTTCCTCTCCTCATGTTCTGGTGTGGAGGAGCATAAACATTTTTGACAGTCAAGATAGTGCTCTATTGCGAAAGGATGAAAGGATTGCCAAAAAAGGAGAATTTCCTACGGGGTCATACGTACTGTGACCCCGCGGGTCGCCAGCAGCCGATGAATCCGTAGTAGGTTTACTGGCGACATAAAATGCCTAGGGTTTTTCGTCTTTTAGAAGAGGGGACGTATCCACGTCGGTTTTCGTGATAACAGCCCCTTCATCTTTTTTTTCAAACTTCCATGGCCATCTGGGTTTCTTTATTGATACTGTCGTTCTCGGGGCCCAGTTCTGGTCCCCATTTGCGGACAACGGCTGGTACACGCAACAGGATGACAATCGTGCTGGGACCACGTGGTCCGGCCACGATCAACCTTGCTTCCCGCACGTTTATGATCGTGTTGCGTGATGCAACAGCCGTAGTCCGTTGTTGCGGGCCGGATTTAGGCTCCGAGAACGACAGTACAGTCCACTGCTTTGGGAATTGGCGATGGTGCGGTTGCGTATCTTCACTAAGCGAACTGTAGCCACGGCTGCCTCGTTTCCAAATTGGTCATAAATCGATATAATACGGCTTTAAATTTGTTTCTGTGCAATAGCTTCTCCCGATTCGTCTTTAATTCGTGTTATTCTAGAGTGAAGCTTTAGTGACAGGGTTGAGCAGGCCGTTGCGACCGGTGACCAAAACTTTACGACCCCCCTTGGTGACCAAAATGTTCACGAACCCCCCTGGGATGAAAAAAAATTATGACCACGGTTTTTATGAACCCCCCCCCCCACCCTCCACTGGGATGGAGAAATGGCCGCCATGTAATACATGGCGCTATACATCAAAATATGACAGACTTTGGTCCAAGAATGTCATATTTCCGAGTGGTTTGGAGATAAACTCCGATTTTTCCGAAAGTTTTACGACCCCTCCCCGAAGAAATCCTTACTTTTCGAAAATTTTCCCGAATTTTTACGACCCATGTTGCGACCGGTCGCAAGCCTGCCCAACCCTGTTTAGTGAGGATTTTTTTCAGACCCGATTTTTTCAGACCCCCTCCTAGGAGCGTTATTTTATATGTTCTTTGATGCAAAATTAGAAATTCTGGGAAAATTTGAATCTTCCCGGTCAGAATGGTTCACTTGATCTCCCGGCGGAGCTCAGAGCCCCCCCCCCCCGAGGGGGTGGAAATCCACATCCCGCGCCGTACCCTGACCGCGCCAGCTATGGCGATGGTAGGCTTATGAAATACAGTGCTTATCCGGGCCAAATTCTGGTCCGCAATTGCGTCTCGACACGCTTTGCGGCCGCACGCGCTTGAGTCAGTCGGGTTTCCAGCGCCAAAGCCTATTCGATGTGGCTTTTTTATTCAATTTTCTTTAATTTCTCTTAGTTTCCAGTTCCTAAAGCCCATCTAGAGTCAGCAGATCGGCGGGTGTGGCGCTGGAAACTTCTGACTCGGGAGCGTGCGGCCGCAAAGCGTGTCGAGACGCAATTGCGGACCGGAATTTGGCCCAGAGAAGCACAGTATACGCAACCGCCTCCTCCCTGTGCCCTGCATTATACTTTTTGGCTCGATTAAACATAATGGGACGATGGGGAGGGGGAATCGAAAATTCCGCGCTCACTCCAAACCTTGCCCACCCTGGGTTCCAATCCCTTGGAAAAATTATAGGACGTTTTTGATAAAACCTATTGAGTCTTACTTTTTCGTTCCGCAGATGTCGCCGTTGATGTTTTTCACGATTTCGTGGCTAGCGAACGTTTGCATCGTGATGATTGGGGATTACCGACTACTGGAAATAATGTGTTCAACGATTATTGTAGGTTACGTGATAGCCACCTTGAGAAGTATGGGTTATTAGCGTTCATTTAGCTCATCATGACAAAGTATTGTACTATGCTATGTATTTGGAGCACTTTAGCCTGTCATCGGAAGAAATTCGTAGGATGGAATCCTTAATGAAGGTGTTATACGGAACTGCGCCACCAGTCACAGTGAGGGGTAGCCTATGTCCAAATTTTTGGCCGAGACTATATATTAACCTATTTGCAGTACAAACAACATGTGAAGCCGTTATTGGGGAGAAACCTAATTCCATTCGAACACGAAAAATATTTTTTGTGTAACTCGTGCAATGGAGTATTGAGTGGGCCAACAGGCGTGTGCGGAAAAGTCGGCTGCTCTTTGTATCAGTTAGTGAAATATTTCCAGTCTAATTTTGTTACGGAAATGAAAAAAAAAGAACGACCTTGTTCTAGGGTCAACATCACAAGAGCGAAATACGCCTCTAGGGTAGAGGTTCATTTGGTTAACGTGATACCACAGATCGAGGATGTTATTTCGAGATACTTTCACGAAATTCTGTCAATGCATAGCAATTTGCACCAAAATCAGGTAAACGTGAGTGTCAAAATAACGCTTGCGGCTTGTTTGTCATTTATGTTAGTGTCTTAAGTAGAGAATAGCTGCGATTCACTCTAATTTAGGAAGACTTGGAAAGCGACCGCAGCGATATAAGATGTTTTGAAGGGTTTCGAAATAATATCGAGTCTACGGAAGCTTTCCGTGATCATAAACTAACAGTGCTGTTGTCTCTCTCAACTGACGGCTTTGTGCCGAAGAGGATTTCACGGTACTGTTCTGCAAACAGTGACTAAATTCGCTCATTCATTACTTCACAGAAAACAGGTATGGCCTGTATATTTGCGGATCGACAATTTACCGCAAAAAGAGGCCAATAAATACATGAACTCAATACTTGCGGGTGTGGCGTACACGACGATAAAGCCTAGTGAGAATGTCATAGCCGTTCTGTTCAGTAGGCGAGTTTTTTGTGTGGTATTTTGTCGATTAAGAGTAATAACCAATATTCAGGCTCGAGGGTGAGCTAAATTCATTACGGGAAGAGCCTATACTTCTCGAAGTAGAAGGGGTGACTTGGCAAATATCTGTCGTCATTTATCGCGGCATCGCAGATATGGCCGTGAGTAACTAGTCGTGCTTTTCCACTGGGTGTGATCTGTCAACTTTTTGCTCAGGCTCAACAATCCCTTTTTGGTATTCCGAAATGGACATCGGAGTTTGGTTGTTCCAAGTGTTACATACCGGGTATTCGAGGAGTTTCTTCGTACTCTTATCCATGTCTTGATGAAGGGAAGCAGCTCAGGACCCCACGTTCTATCATCAGGGATGCCCAGTTGGGGCAGTACTGCGTAAACGGTTCTTTTGATCTATGGACTTTTGAACGATCGATATAACTTTGAATGTTCTCCTTAGAGGTAACTTCGACTATGAGAATCGTTATGCCATCACAGTTTTCCTCTGACGCTCTCCACGTCTGTTCTGAAGGGATCACTCGAGATAGGTTGCGCGGTAAAACATTCTTCAGAGTGTGGAATGTTTCTGCATCGTTTTAACTTTCATTACTTTCTAGACATGTTCAGCCCTGGTAGTAAGTTTCCAGAACTCAGGGTGGACAGACGGGGGACAGACCGTATAAAAAGGAGTCTTATCGGCACCACTTCTCACACCTATTCGAATAGTATCATACTATCGCTAGCGGACTTGCCAACTTGTAAGGCTTCGGAGTTAGATCAGGTACTAGAACGTGTAATTATCCGTTCTCTCAGCCGCCTTGGAAATCAATTCCAGATAGCATTTGTAACTTTTCCTTTGACGGCAGCTGAGGGTCTCATTACTTCGCCTCTGGCCGCCGCCTCTATCGTAGGCTACTGGCTTAGCTTGAGAATAATGGCTAAGACGGCTCTGCTGACGGATGAGAGTATCGCCATTGCCCAAGAATTGTCGGTGCTCACCAAGGAGCTGTGGTCAACCCTTGCTCCTGATGTGTTCACAATGAAGACTCACGTACGAAACTTTATAACTGTTCTGTCACGTGCCTTCTATTCATTCGCTACCCTGTTGTTCAGTGGTATTTTGATCATGGAATGAGCGAGGAGCTGGAGCAATTCGGAACTGTTTATCAGTGGTCCTCAGCTCCTTTTGAAGCCCATCACCGCCGCCTCCAGATAAGGGTGAACCAGTCTACTACTAGGAGCACGTCTATCATGGTTCAGAAGTCAGTTGCACAATTTTCTTCGAATACAGGAGCGTCGGTGAGCTAGCATTTTCAGATGCTTGCAACTGAAAAAGCTTAGGAATCTTTGCAATGATAGGTGCAAGGATGGTAACCGTGCTTTGCAAGACTTGATGGAAAAGGTCAACAACACTCATGCGAGCAGGTGGGAGGCGTAGTAGTATTATCTACACCAATACTCATGAACGATTCACGTTGCATCCATGTTACCTAGATTTCCCGCTGAGAGGTATTTGACGGAGGACATGTACATCCCTGTCAATAGCAAGATTGAATTGAAAGATCTCCAGAATCGTCATCAGTGGACTATGCTTTTGCAACGTGGGGACTTGCCCTAGTAGGTGTTTTATAAAAATGTTTTACCGGTGTGGAGTTTATTCGGAACTGTGACAGCATTGCTTGTCGTTTGTAGTTCCAGGATTGTGCTACGCGGTAAAGTCTACTCGTCGCGGTACTACTGGCCCCGTCGAGGCGCTTCAAGACAGGATCTTGTTTACCTGAGTGGAGTGGAAGCGGGGAAGTCAGTTAGCTCGTACGGATCAATTGTACTTTTCTTGTACAATCAGTTCACGAATACTATGAAAGTAGTCCTAGATGAGTATGAGGTGTCTGACCCATTCGAACATCTCGGGAATCTCGTTCACCACTACCCGCATGGGTCCCGACGTGTAGCCCTCAGACTAATGAAACTGGTGGCGCAGACTAATACCTTTTTTAAGAAAGCAGACAGGTCATTTACGCGGGTTGCGTGTGCATCTTTGATAACATCCCCTTGCTCTTCAACTAAGTATGGTGATGTTTCATACATAAGCGTTTTGTAAAAACTTCGTCTCTCCTCAAAGTAATGTTCTTAAGAAGGTTGTGTAAGCGCTATCCTAATTGTGTTTTTTTGATTTATTCTCCTCAAGTGTGTCGACTGTAATATAAATGTTGTTGTTGTCATTTATTTGCTTAACTGTGTCGACGTGCGAGGTTTCAGTCTCCTCGATTATTTTATTGCCTTGTCATAGCTGTTTCTCCATTTCGTGTCACATCCCATTGATGTCAAGAGATAAGAAACTTGTAGGAACAAATGAGTGGAACACCCATCCCATCAGGAAATTCACGCTTGACGAGACCGAATGTGGCCGTCATGTCTAGGAAAAGAAACTCCCATATAGTACAGGAAATGGCACCACCGCGAAAAGTTTTTGTGAAAAGAGAAATCAATTGCAATACGTTAGTGCTTCCCAGTTTTGACTGAAGAATCAATCTAAAAACCACTAATCTTGCTCAATTCAGGGGACATACCTCGCACGTGTCTAACAAAGATAGCAGTATCTTCGTGCAGTCGAAAACTCCTCCTCCAAGAACCTTCGTGCAGTCGAAAACTCCTCCAAGAACCGTCTGGGTACAAAAGACTGTAATGCCTCCTGAGTAAGCGGATTCCTGTGTCGCCAAACAGCAGATTATCGTCTGTTTCAACAAACTTCTCAGTTTTAGACCGTCTAAGAACAGCTCAGAGCAATATATTTACGAGGAAGACTTCACCCTCGAGAGGATCGAAGAGCATCCAATGAGTGAGCTGAAGAAATGCTCAAACATTTCGAAATAGTGGCGGTAACTTTTGAAGTTTAGATGATGTCAGTCGGCGGAGAGAGTTTTTGGAGTGCGATGATGCTGCTCCACGTGAGACCAGGCCACCCATGTCCCTTCATGAGTGCATTACCGATGGCGTTCTTGACATGTGCGGGGCGTCGAAGTTCATCAAGACTCAGAAAGACAGATGTCGATTTAGTGAAGGCGCATATGAAGTGGGTATTGTCGTAAATCAAACTTTTAGCCGCTGCTGAAGGTATTAGTCGCCGTTCTCTCATTCAGGAATTTGTTCGTTTTGCTTCTTTGCATGCAAAGAAGTTCTACTATGGAGGCCTCCAAGATATCGAAGAGTTTCGGATGTATCGCGATTTGAACCAACTGGCAAATCAGTTATATGTAGGTTTTCCTGTGTATTCTGCCTTATCATTATTTGGCTGAATGTGCCTTTTCAGGCTGATATCGCAAGCGTTGGCAAGGCCACTTTGGAGCGCCAAATCACCACGACGCCTACTCAAGACACTACGAGTCTGGACAGCACTCTATGTGTAAGGAATTGTACAAGACCATGGATCCTGAATCAAGCTCCCGCACCATTTCTCGCGGTTAGATTTTTTATTTTCTTCTTTTTTGGCATCTCCAACTTTGATTTTTAAGGTTGATTTGCTTGATCTGACAACACGGTGGCAGGGTCGCTCGAGCGGAACACCGTTTGTTCAGACATTGTCCCTGTACAGATTTATCCTTCAGAGGGTATGCCTACTGTGAGGAACTTGTCGTCTGGTTCCACTTTTATCTCCTTGTTTTTTCCAGATTACCTGGCCACCTTCAAAAATTCAAGAATTTTCGGTGAGAATTAATGGAAAAAATGGAAGGGAGGCGACCTTGAAAAACATGCCGATTTCAATACAGGATGCCCTCATAGGTAATAATACTTCCTTTTAGTCCATAGAAGTTCTCATTTATGATACATATATTACTAATCTTTAGATTTTGTCGAGGACCTCAGAGGGCTTGGCCACGACGAGTTGCGAGCAGGAGTTTTAGTGAACACAGCTCAATCGGCGTAATGTTCTTTTCTTCCAGGAACCATTGCCGCGTCAAACAGCTCTGTTTCAGATTCTACCAATCTCTCGGCAGCTCCGAAGCAGAACGATTGAATGCTTTTGATGCCATGGTGCAGCATCGTCTATTATGGAGGAAGCAGGTCTTCAAAGCCCTGCAGAAGGCGCTGTGAGTTTTTGTTCATAAATATATGTAATTATTTGTTCAAAGTATTTGAATCGTATAATTTCCAGGCGGGATGTTCGCGGAGCGACATTCATAAGCGATGGAGGACAGCACAAATGGATCCCTAGAAGTGTGAGTTTGTTAAAAGATTCGTTTGCTATTCATTTGCTCTGATTATGCAGTTAATTTGAATGTTTTTTAGCATTATGGCCAAAACGTGCAGACCGCAGGGCAGGACACTGTGGAACACGAAGAAGTCGAAGATGTGCGCTACGAAGAAGTAGTGGATGCACCCTACGAGGAAGATGATGACTGCTAGGCGAACGAGTGATGCCTTTCTTGAGCATTTTTTTATGTGAGGAATTCCCTCGTTTTCGATGTTGCGAGTACTTTTTGTACTGGGTTGGAGCGGAGTAGCGATGTGGAGATGATCAAAAAAAGGGAGCGGCTTGGACACACAAAAACGACTTTCCGGAGGCGAACTTCTTGAAATTGTGTTAATTGCAATTTCGTAGGGGTTGAGCTCCACTCTGCACTCACATCCGATTGTTTTTGTGAGCGAATTTTTCAAATTGCTTGTTATGTTTGCCTCTTCTGAAAAGAATTCTTTGTTTTTCGTGTGTTTTGATTTACGTGTATACTAGAGTGAGGACCGAATATGTTCGAGAAACCCAATCAATCAGTTTTCTGCTTCAATCTCGAAATGATTTGATCTCTCTTTGATTTTCAGACACCAACTTGAGAAAAAAATTCCCATAAGTTTTGTTTCTGTGAATGCGAAAAATTTCACTGTTACTGATTCTAAAAAGTGGTTCTTCTAACTGGTGTCCGAAAACCAAAGAGAGATCGAATCATTTCGGGATTGAAGCGAAAAATTCACTGGTGACGCCACAATTGATCGCATTATTCGAAAATATTCTGTCCCCACTACAGTACACATCTGTTTTCGTGTTTCTGAAACTGGCGAAGATTATAGTTTTAGGGGAAAGATTAGATTTTTTTCGTTATACCTAGTTATTATGGTCGCCTTCTCGAGAAGGATTTTGTTTTGCGTGTATTTCAATATACGTGTATTTCTGGTTACGTGTTTCTCAAACTGGCGAAGA
This sequence comes from Aplectana chamaeleonis, assembly GCA_029168955.1. Taxonomy (NCBI): domain Eukaryota; kingdom Metazoa; phylum Nematoda; class Chromadorea; order Rhabditida; family Cosmocercidae; genus Aplectana; species Aplectana chamaeleonis. The sequence goes on from JAPDOI010001809.1 coordinate 100,484, forward strand.
TTAAGGTGCAAGGAAATTTCGATAGGATGTTTTTGTTCTACTTAGGTGATACATATGTTTGCCTTCTCTAGGAAGCATTCTTGTTTGCGTGTATTTCGATATACGTGTATTTCTATTTACGTGTTTCTAAAACCGGTGAAGTTGTGAAGATTAGAGCGCTAGCCAATAACATTACGATTTTTGTTATGCCTAAGAAATTTATTGTTCGGTTGTGAAATGAAATTTTTAGTTATTTTAATGATTTCTGAAAAATTGATACGTCATTTGAGTAATAAATCATTTTACCAAGTTTAAGGAATCGAAAATGATCATTTTCCCTCTTCTGGGCGAGAAACGAGCGAAAACAGCGAAGGCTGGTGCAATGACAGTAGAAATCATCCGGGCCCCGCGCCCTTTTTGCTAGAACGTCCGGGCCTCGCGCCCTTTGCTAAGATCTCCGGGCGTCGCGCCCATAGGGCTGGGGCGGGGACCTGTTGGGCGCCAGGCGCGGAGGGGGGCCCCGCCTCGCTGAGTGGTGGGTACGGGGGCGCGGCCCTCCGACGTTCTGAGTAGAAGTTCAGCTAACCTTATGAAATTAGCATCATCTTAAAAATGTTCATCATCTGAATGATGCGCTTACAGATGAGATTCATATCCTTCACCATATCATCAAGATAATCTCACAGATCATTCCAACATTTCTTCATACGATCGTTTAAGATCATCTTAACTTCATTTTGAGGGGGTTTACTACAGCCCTGAATGTCAATTTCAAGCCAGCTGATGTTTTCGATATTAGAGATCATCGATGCCGATGATGTGGGGTGGACTCGTCCACCATCCAAACACAAGAAAGTTCAGGCTTCGAATTTGGCCCAGAACAGCTATTTTTTCGCGATTTTTTCTCATAGGTTCTACTACTCTATACCCAGAAAAGGGTTTAAAGAGGGAAAGAAGACGAGCATATTCGAGCGCGACCACTGCCTTTAAGAAGATTTGAGAACGGATGAGTCGAAATCGCGACGGTCAAGGAGGAAAGCAGTTATAAATATGAATTTTACGTCGACATGTGTGTTGAGAATCATCGAAAAAGGTTGTGATACCTCCTTCACAACGTTTAGAAAAATCTCAGTCACTCTTTGCAGACAACAAGCTGCAAACAGTTGAGAAAGGCCCGAAGCCTTTGCGTCGCTTTATAGAGGTCTCACACCGGGCTATTGTCTTCTCAGATGAAGAAGTCCTTACGATGGAGCTGATAATAAACCTCCAAAACCATGGTTTTATCTTCATAAGCATCGAGGCAGCCATATAGCAAGTAGAAATCATTAAAAGGACAGCTCATGTCGATTTTGTAATGGTTTTGGGACCAATCACGACCGACGAAAAAACTCTTCTCGTTTTCATGGATTATGATGTCGAATCTGACAAAGAAATTCACAGATAAGCAATCCAAAGAAATCTTGAAGCCCTCTACAATCTCTCACGGTGCCAGAATACCCTCCTGCTTCCTACGCAACTTTTAGCTAGCGCTTAATCAGAAGTCCCTTCGAAAGTGGAGCCGTCGGGTGCTTTCTGACTTCATCTCGCACGAAAATTGGTCATCTCGCTCACAGGACCTGAGGCCAAATTCATCATTGCATCAACCGTGTTTTGTGAATTTGGGTTGGGTTACGCGCCAGCATTAGCGCGCGTGTACACGAGCTAAACCCAACCCAAATCGACAAACCCGGGCCTGACGCAATGATGAATCCGGCCTCTGAACCTTATTGACTTCTAGATGCGATAAGTGATTGAACCAAAGGTCTGTGAATCTCTTTTAACGAAGTTGGACTCTCTAAAAGCCGAACTTCAGATTTTCTGGGTCAAGATAGATGACGACTATCTGCGAGAATGCTGCCATGCCTTTCGAACCGAAATTCTTACTAGTATCCGAGGAGATGGCAGACATTCTGAGATCTGGTGATTGTGTTGTGATCACAACACTATGTATAAACTTATCCATGTTTGTTATAGTTGTACTCCAATTTAGTGTTTGAGAGACACTTCGATACCTGGACGCCCATAATTGCCCGTATTTTTTCCTGTGCCCGTATTCACGAAACACTGGGAACCTTTCGGGAAAGTCCAAAGTCCACCCGCTGTTGGACGAGTTTCCGATCTAGGTACCCGGCAGGTAGACAGGAAGGCTACCTGCTACCTGGCGGGTAGACATGAAAGTTCCTACATAGCTACCGAGCAGGTGGACGGAGAGTGTTGAGGCTGCCTGCTATGTCGATCTCACGTGGCAGAAAATGATCAATATGTTACTGGCAGGCAGCGAGTGCTCTGCCCGTCCACCCGCACAACTAAGTTCAGGCATGCTGTGCCCGCCAAAATGCGTTGATAGCGGGGCTGAGACACAGGAGATTGCTACCCGGCGGTCTCCTCTCCGTCTCTGCAGGTGGCTACCCATGCCTGTCTCTGCTCTGACAGGTGGCGAAGAGGGGGCCTCCACTATTGAAATCTCAACAGGATAGGCACAAAACTGGTGGCCATGCGTCGGGTACGGGGAGGTTACGCCCCCTTTCTGCGCCCGTCGTTTCATGAATACGACCACTGTAATCAATAGGAATAGCGACGCGCCTACCCAATTATATTTCAGCACTGAATTCTAAAGGCAGATTTTTTGAGGTATCTAAAAATTGGGTAAGCTGATAGCAGTACCAGGCGCATTCAATCGTCATTTTTTTTTACAATTCTGTTGAGTCAACATGAATTACAAAGCTTTGAGTTTAGGCCGAGAAAGAGCCGCGAATAGCCCACCAGGCTACGCAGCGATTCCTGGTGGGCTTTTTCCCGGCTATTTGTGGGCTTTTCACAAAACGGACAGGAAGTAGCCGAGATATTTCATTCATTTAATCCAGTCAAGAAGAAAATGCACATTTACTAAAGCCAACAGGAAACGAAGCGACTCGTTACATTGGTAATATGCATATTTATGAGTAGAACTGTTGAAAGAAGCACACGAGACGAATTACGTTGATGTCACGGTTGTCGCACTTTGCAAGGTGTTCAAAAAGCTAAAGATCACAAGAAGATCCTCGCAATTATTAGTGGGAATTAGACATGATCTGAGGAAGGCACGGTTTCAACCGAGAAGTTGTTGTTGACATCTCAGGACAAGTCTGCTTCATTGGTAGTAGAGATTTAGACGAAAGTTAAAAAAAACTTGTCTTGTATGCCTTTGTATTAGGTTGATTGTGTTCTTAGGTATATAGCCGAGAAATAACCAGAAGAAGCTAAGAGGCGATCTGTCGGTCGCTGGCACACCGAGCCACCATCCGAAGCCGCCAGCGGTTGGACGGAGCCTGCAGAGGCTGAGCGATGTCCAAGTACCTCAAACTTGGGTAGTTGAACCGAAGGACGTGTTGACATCTGAATCATGTCTCTAAGATGTGAGGTATACTTACCTGGGGAGTATTGTTTCTCGGCTATTTCGCGGCGAGCATTACATACTTGGCGGCTAATACGCGGTAAGCAGGCGATTCGCGGCTATTTCTTGGCCAGAACTCTCTGAAACAGGCGAGCTTATCATTCGGGAACATTATGCTACAGAATAACAGCTACGATACGACTACATCGTATACGAATTCATTAGAATCGATACTTTACTATTGAAACATTCGTTCAAAACGTTGAAAAACAAGAAGTTTTGTTGGAATAAAAAAAAAAACTCAGGAATCAGATTGATCGCAAAACATGTATTCCAAGGAATCACACGCGCATTTTAACACTAATGATTTGGGTCGAGTCATTTAACTGTGAGAAATCTCGGCAAACCATCAACATTAGTTGAGACAAAGTAATGAGATTGACCGGAAGTTCATGCAAAATTTTCAATCCAATTAAAGGCAGTGTCCACGATAAAAACCATGTCTATTTTTTGGTGAAAATCGGCAGCTGCGGGGCCTAACGCAACCCTAATGTTGACAAAACTAAGAAAAATGGGCTCGGCACGGTCTCCTACGGCCCCAAAGTTGGACACCCGTCAGCTCGTCACACCCAGATGCACTTTCCACGCCCACCGACGTGAAGAAATGAATGCTCGAGATTGTGACATGAGCGATGGTTTACGATCAATAGCCCCGTTCTTCCCTTTATTGTCAACTTTTCTCTGTACTCAGGTCAGCTCGCTTACATCGGCTGCAAAAGACGGAAGTTACAAGCCTCGGACAACTAGTCCACCATGCTTCCTAGGCCCAATTTTTGAGGGACCATAACTCCGTTCCTAGAAGGTCTTGTACGATTCCAAAAACATCATTGGAATCAGCATGGGACCGTCTTCAAGATAGGCGAAAAAGCAGAAAAACGGTTCTAATCGTGAACACTGAGTTTAACAAGATAGAGGGCTGACATTAGAGAAACGAAAGGAGTACGCATTAAAAAATGTACAAAATTAAATAACCATTAGAAGCACCAAGGAAATGCGACGTGCAAGACGGGTGGCTTAAAATGGACGCCATAAAGCAGTGTAGCATATTTCGCCAAGGTAGAACGCGTTGTCTTTGCTCGGTTACTAGGTCTAGCAGAGAGCAACCAATCAGAGTTGAGCAGGAACAGGATTTGACATGTCGCCGTGGGTTGGAAGAGCAAGGCCGAGGTGGTTTTCCATCCGTAGCTAGGCTATAAGAACGTGATAGGGTGGCAACGCCTTTTTTCCGATTGACCAACAAGGCAGTGCATGTCCTCTACAGAAAGGGGTGGAGGATGGTGAGACAGGGGCCTTTCCTGGAGCCTAGTTAGTACCTGTTTGCCAGAGAAGATCTGCGTTCAGCAGAAAAAAATGACGCCTTAACGTAGAGGCCTCGAGACAGTAAAATAAGCAGACGATTTGCGGTTCTAGCTTTGATACTGGCCACATTGAAGCAGAAAGAAACGATCCTAAATAAAACTGGAAACAGAAATAATTCGAGACGAAACTGCGATCCGATGATGCTCCCCTTAATTTGAACTAAAATAAGGTGCGTCCGAATGAGAATGGCTGCCCACGCGGTCGGTGTGCTTGGCAGGCAGCCGTCGCGTTCGCCGCTCTCGGACGAGCATGCGAAAAGTCCCCACCGCCATGGACAACGAACGAGGTCGGCACCGGCTGGCAGCAAGCACTGCGCCGATCAATCAGTGGGAGAGGCGACGGCCGTCGTTGAAATCCAACACTCGTCCGAGGGCGACACATGCGACGGCAGCCTGCCAAGCACGCCGACCGCGTGGGTCGCCATTCTCATTGGGGCACACTTTAGGTATGAAGGTCTTAAGAAGGTTCAATTCATGAAGGTTACGGAAACGAAGCGCGGTTAGATCTTTGGCGGCGTTTACCGCTGGCGATGGAAATGGTCGAGACCATTTCCCGCCGCCGCTCGCTGACGGCGTCGCTGCGAGAGTCGCTGCTATTGTGGCGGCGGAAACACCCTGCGAGGTAGCCGCGTCGCAGCTCCCGCGCGACACGTCGCCGCTGAGTGGCGTCCCCCTTCATCGATCATTGCCCCGCCGCTGCGAAACTCTCCGCGGTGATACTATGAACAGGCCTTTAGCTCGCGCTACCAGCGACAGTGATAACGCATATCCGACAAATCGTTGGAATGGCAATCGATTTTTGTTCGATATTGATGGTAAACATTGGGTCGCGTCGCTGGAAATACGGGGCCTTAACGCCTCTCAAGGCCACTGTTATACACCGGCGGTACTCTGCCGAAATGGCAAAGCAACTGTCACCAGTGGACAACTTCACTGTGTTGATGCACATTTGTCACAGAACATTGCAGCGGAAAGCCACATCGAGCACTCATAGGAGGTCTGCAGAGTTGTAGCGACCGGCGAGTGGTCGTCGAGCCTTGACGCGGCGATAAAAATGTTTTCGAACGCTGTCGTCGCGGGCAGTGACTCAGGGCCGTCGCTGCGTCAAAAGACTCTGCTGTGCCCCCTCATAGCTCCTCACGCTGCGTTGGTCGCCCCCCATCGCCGAATGGGATCGATATTGCATCATCTAGCGCTGTTCGTCGCTGCAAGCGACGCCGCGAGTTGAACTCTGCAGGCCCCTTATAAGGGACCAGCAGAGTTCAAGTCTCGGCGTTGTTCGCAGGCGACGGAAACTATGAAAACGCGAAATTTTCATGATTTCTGCTGGTGCTGAACGGAGGTCAGAGACAGCGAAAGAACGCAAGGCAGATTGAGACTGTAGCATCACGGCTGCCGCACGCGCCATGAGTGATGAGAATTTCAAATTTCTACAGAGGAAATATCCAGAGGCTAGACCTTCTTCTCAGGGGATCAACTATACTCTGTTTATCTTGAATTGCACAAAACACGGTCCGCCAATAGTCCTTTAATTGGCCCGCTAGTACCGTAGTGTACGTCCACGACGCGTTCTCGGCAGACCCGGGTGGCGGGGTGGGTGGCCGAGTGACGTCATTGACGAATCGATTGCTCTGCACACCGGGTGCGCACCCGGGTCTGCCAAGAACGCGTCGTGGAAGTACACTACGGTGCTAGCGGGCCAATTAGAGAACTATTGGCGGACCGTGTTTTGTGCAATTCAAAATAAACAGAGTATATTTACCGCTGCTGCGGGATAGCGGCATATTTAAAGCCAAGCTTGCTCGGATAAGTCCGGGCGGATCAAGAGCGGAGCGGTGGGTCATGACAAAATATAACAGTGATAAGGAGATTTCAGCATGATAAGCCCGGTGAGGCTTACTTCGGCCGGCTAAAAATGAGGGATCTAGGCCATACCTAGGAGTACCTTCTATTCATGCTCATCAATTTGACGATCATATCTACTCTTTCTAAGATTCTACTAATTTTTTTTTTGGCCAGTTTAAGTTTAATTGCAGACACATGCAGCGCAGTGATTAGCTAGTTACCTTTATTTTCCAACATTTCTGTTTCAGAAATAGCTAAAGTTGTTCAAAACAAAAGATTCGTATACGCGTATGATGTTCTATGGTTACTACTTCTCCAGTCTTCACCTTACTTCTCTTTTATTGACCCTCAACTTCTTAAAACCGTTCCTGTGAGCATAGGTCTTGCCCCATTTCTCTATTCAGGCTAGCCTAATTTTCAACAACAAGCTAACCTCGGGCGGGCCAAACTTGAGTGAATTTCTTGAATTTGGCCTTTTTTATCACTTTAAACTCCTGAACAAGCCGCGAAAATAACGCGAACCTGTCGGCCGCATCCGGCCCTACTGGTGCTGTTGCCGTTCCCCCTTTAGGTGGCGCTCAAATGCATTACATGGGGAACGCTAGCCTAGCGATAAAATTTTCTCAGCCTGCCATTAAAAGGCTAGAAAGAGGAGTGATAAGCGCAGAATAGAAGAACTTGGAGGACTAGATTTTGATATTTAACACTACTGGTGATATCCTCAGAGGGTCCTCGGCACCATTATCCTGCTGTGATTTTGTCATAGAGCATTAAGCAGTAGAACCGCGGCACCCGATATTGGTTTCGCGGAAGGTTTTCTGAGCTGTAAACCTGCCCTGAATATGCCATGTCGGTGCCGTAGGTTTGCGTGAGGTTCACAGGAATTCTATCAAAGGAGGGCGATGAGGGGAGGAAGTTGCTCCGCAGACGCGTGTGGAACGAACGAAGGAAATAAAATGAAAAAATCGCGTTAAAGCGGGAAAAAATAGGCGCATCGGAAAATTGGCGTCGAATAATGCAGATCTGGTGTGACTACACGCACAAAACTGGCAGATCGACGATTAATAATCAAAATTCGATGGGAAATCGATATGGGCGGGCGCGGGTGGAAAGAAAAAGGTAATGCTAGAAAAGGCGAGAAGAGGATGATTATTCTGGACTGGGATCTCTTCGAGCGCTCGCCTCTCTTTTGTGCTCTTTTTTGTTAGGCTTATTGCTGTTGAGAGTTTCCTATTCTTTACCCATTTTTGTGTGTCCTGTCATTTTGTTATAAATAATTGCAATTACGTGTGTGAAATCTCCTCGTACGGGTTTCCCCCGAACTATCTAAAATTTGGGTTTCATTTTTTTTTGTGAATTTTGTAACCAAACAAAATCAGCTCGCGGAGGGCCATCCGGCAGGATACTGTGGCAAAGTGACCAAGACGAAGAAGAGCGAATATCTGAGGGCAGTTGCTCGATAGGCTGGATAACAACTACCCTGAACTACACTACGTCGGTTTGTGCATGGTTATCGGTAGTGGTGGAGGCAGAAGCACGAAACTGGACTAATCATTCTAACCGCCGATTTTATTGGAGGTAGGCAAACTTCCTCCAGTCGGTTGGTGGAGGAAGTAATCTCGCCCAGCGCTCCCATCTCCTCCAGTACCCAGCTGCCACGGGTGATGCAATTTTTTTGTTCGCATTGTCGAAGCGGTAAAATAGCCATTTCGAGGTCACGGCTGTGCGTGCCCCTTTGCCTAATCAGAGCGAAATCTTCCAGAGTTGGAGTTGTTGGAGTTGCCCTTAAATAAAAAGTATGTTTCTTGTTGTTCAGATGGTGTTCATCGCACATGTTTGTTCTACGCAGTATATTGCTCGTTGCGCCATCAGTACACGCAAACAATTGACTTTATTTCATGCTTTTTACGCCCCGAACTCAATTTTCTTTTGTTGTTTTCTACAGCCCAGGTTAACCCAGACAAAAAGGAGCTCGACGCCCACTCCGTTCCGCGCACTTTCCCAGAGACGCGCGATAGGCATGTGCTCGCCCGTCTGACAAGAGAGTGTACCTATTGCGGGGATAAGGAGGGAATGGTGCCTATCAGTGCTGTGCGTTAATAACGTTAACGTGTTAACGCATTAACGGGTTAACGCGGTTTTTTTTCTCAAAAAATAACGATTAACGGTTAACGAAAAAGTCCCGAAAGCACGTTAATTTTTTTTTCGTTAATGTTCCAGTCATCTATGCTTTTTTGCATGTCAGGATTCCTATTCTTGGAGAGTATTCGTTTATTGTTCTGGCTGATAGTATTAATAATCCATGAAGATGATTTCCAAGTTTGGAGTGTACGGACTGCGGTGTTTGGTATGGAACGTGTTTCATGTTTTTTTTTGGGACGTCTGGTTATTTATCGATTTTCGTGGTGGTCAGGTATTGTTTTCAAAATTGTTAACGAAATGCAAAATTAACGTGTTAACGCATTAACGGATTAACGCGGTTTTTTTTTCAAAAATTAACGATTAACGGTTACCGAAAAAAAAAAATTTCATTAACGCACACCCCTGGTGCCTATCACGGGCGAAGCGTGTCTCCAAAAGAGGCTCGACGCCCAAGACGCTAATTTTCAAGGGAAGTATGCGACGCGCTTCTGAGACAGGACTCAGACGACTGCAGTGCGGTCGGTCCAATTACCCAAGTTTGATGTACTTGGATCTGCCTGGGCGCTGGATTTCGCGCTCAACCGCTGGCGTTTCCAGTTGCTGCTCGGTGCACTGGCCGCGTTGCGTGTTGGCGTGCCGGTCGTGTCTCGGTGTGCTAGCTCCGTCGCGCACCGGTGCGTGTGTAATTTTTGGTAGAAAATAAACTCATAGGGGCTTGTCGCTCGGGCGCGGAGCTGCTGCTCGCCCACTACAGTCACTACCGCGGGCGACAGAACTTCGGATTCGGGCTCCGGGCCACCTCATACAAAAACCCGCTCCGCGCCCCGCTGAAAAGCTGGTGTCGAAGGCGGGTTAGTGGCCGTGGAGCCCAAAGTCCGAAGTTTTGTCGCCCGTGATAGTGGCATTCACGGGAGCGGTAGTGACTGTGATGGGCGCGCTGTTGCTTCGTGCCCTGGCGGCAAGCTTCTCTGAGTTTATTTTTTTTCCCAAAAATTACACACGCACCGGTGCGCGACTGGGCTAGCACACCGAGACACGGCCGGCACGCCAACACGCAACGCGGCCAGTGCGCCGAACAGCAACTGGGAACGCCAGCGGTTGAGTGGGGCCTCCAGAGCCAAGGCGGGTCCAAGTACATCAAACTTGGGTAATTGGACCGACCGCACTGCAGTCATCTGAGTCCTGGCTCAGAGGCGTGTTGTATACTTCCCTTGGGAATAAGCGTCCTGGACCCCTTTTTGAGGCACGCTTCGCCCGTGAGAAGAACCATCCCGCCCTTGTCCACGCGGTAGGCACGCTCTCGTGTCAGGATGGCGAGCACATGCCATGAGTGGGCGTCGAGCTCCTTTTTGTCTGAGACTATCCCGCTGGCGACTCCGACATTTCAGCGGAGCGTGGAGCGGGTTTTTGTGTGAGAAGATCAAGCCTTCGGATTGATACATATTCTCAGACAAAAACCCTCTCTACGCCCTACTGAAAAGCCGGCGTCGCCTGCGGGATAGTGGCCGTGGAGCCCAAAATCCGAAGTTTCGTCGCCCGATAAAGTGCCATCGTCGGCGCGGTAGTGACTGTTGCGGGCGAGTAGCTGCTTCGCGCCGATAAGTCCCTCTGAGCTTTTTTTCAACAATATACACATGCACCGGTGCGTGACGTGGCTGATGCACCGAAACGCGACGCAGCCGCACGCCTATACGCTAGTCGGTCAGTGCGCCGAGTACCAACTGGGATCGCCAGCGGTTGAGCGGGGCCTCCAGCACGCATATGGGTCCTAGTACCTCAAACTTGGGTATTTGAACCGACGGCATTGCAGTCATCCGAGTGCTGGCTCAGAAGCGCATCGTATGCCTCCCTGGGGAACTAGCGTCTCGAGCGTCGATCCTCTTTTTCGGGACACGCTTTGCCCGTGATAGATACCATCCCGCCCTTATATCCGCGATAAGAGCGCTCTCGTGTCAGCAGGGCGATGTCTCTGGGAAAGTGGGCGGATCGGAGTGGGCGTCGTGCTCTTTTTTGTATGAGTTAGCAGTCCCTTTTCGTTATATTCGTGTGTTTGGCCTATAATTTTTTAGGGGGGTGAGTTAGTGAGGCGCAGCTCACCACTCCCTTTTTCGAGAACTTACCACTCTCTTTTTCGAGAATTCCTCTTCTCCATTCACACGTTGAGGAAGCGTTGATTTTTGTGAATAGGTACTCCTAATCATCCAGTAGGTTTTCTGATCAGGATTCCGGCGAAAATCATACCCATTTTGCTACAAAACCCCTCTGAAAATTCGCATTTCATCGAACGCATAGCTATTTTTCTTTCAAAAACTTGCTGGGCACTGCATATATTACAGTTCTGCCTGCCTCCTGCTTCTCTTGTTAAGGTACATTGTTGTGTATGTAACAGCATTCGTGTGTGCTACTCATTGTCAATCACTGGATGGGGAGGGGGAAGCGCGCAAAACTGCGCGCAAGAAAACAAAGGGAGAATGGCTATTGATCCAATGATTTCGCAACCGATCGCTGAGCGCGGCTTCCTACTGCAAAAAACACTGGCGATATGTTTTTATTCCATGATTCTTGTTCCATTTCTATTTGTCTAGTTCAGTGATTCCATCACAGTGAAATAGTTCACCACATTTCCTCGTCTCCGTTGTGTTTGTGAAGAGTTGCTCTTTCCATGAGCACCGATAACTCGTAATATTCAAGAAATTCTGTGAATTTCTTTTAGACTGAACATCGTTGAGCTTGGCTGAAATTCTAGAATAGCCGTACGTGGAGATAAGCTATAGGTCGAGTATCCAAGCTAGCCGTCATTCGAGGCTAAAAAAATGTGCGTGAATGCATGGCCTGATTGTTTGACGAAAGCACCAATGAGATCAATCTCATGATTTCGAAGAAGGACATCCCCATTGGTGAACAACAGAGCTGTCCTCACTTCATATTTATTTTAGTCCTTCTAGGCACGAAGGCCATTACTTACTACAAGCCTTCTCCAAGTGATGATACTGTAACCCAAAGCGAACTGCCTCAGACCGAACGTCGCGAAGTGGTTCCTGTACCAGCAATTATTATGGATTGAATCTTGGACTGAGCCGTGGAAATATCAAAGCTCGCGATGGATCTGGTTGTTTTGAAAGCTCAGAAAGTGTTTAGTGTTGAAGCGTTTCCAGCTATTACCAACTTTTTTTCATGAGTTCTGAGCTTGGTGCGGGATTCGGGGGATTCCACTAGTTTTCGCCCAGTAATGAATGTTTGGGTAGAGATTGAAAAGTTTCTGAAAATTCTGGTCACCAAAGAGAGAGAGTAGCAGCTAAGCCGCCACATACGACATGCATATTTTATGTAATTAGAGAATTCGTCCACTGGGTAGCAGGGTCACCGATCATGGCGTTTTCAATCAAAGGATTCGACGAAATTCTGATGCGCGTTCATTTCAACGGATAATGGTGCAGGAAAACCAATTTTTCAGGTTTTGCTCTACTCTATATCTTTGAAGGAAGTAATGTGCATCACGTACTGGCATCTTTTTAGTCTGATATTTATCGTTCAAGAACTCTCCTTTATAGGAAGTCGATTCCCTTCTAATCAGGAGACCGAGAAAGTCACTAGTAATGCCAGTTATTTTTTTTGAAGTAAATTCGTCCATATTGGGCATTGTGTGATAATACAGTTGTGTATGCATATCTGTCGTGCCCTAAAGTCTATTGTAGATCCTCTCCACAGCTGCGAAAATGCGCGATTACCCCATAAAGAAGAATGACCAGAGTACTAAAACGGAGACCCTATTGTTCTTCCCGAATGATTTTCTGTTCAAGTTGGTAGGTATATAATGTTCAACTGCCTCCGTACAGCGGAAATGAATCCTTTTCAGGTTTCGCCGAAGATCTATTGAGGTATGGTCATAAGGAATTGAAAGCCGCTGCACTGGTGAACCAATACAATTGAAGGTAAATGAGAAAAAAGTGGATGGAATGTCGCAAGTTTTCATTTAATTCATTTCCTTGTTAGATGTATACTTCATTTAGGTATTATTTAACATTGCTAGGACGAACGGATGACGACAGATGTTTGAATCATTACAAAGAGCGCTGTAAGCTTACTCATCTGGCCATATTATTGGTCGCCTTATCTCTACATTACCATACCATAACAATTACAGACAAGACACTTGCGGATATGACTGCGATGACGTTTAGGATTAGACTGGTTATAGATCGCTTGTGACAAGTACTTCTGCTGCGTCCTCAAAAGTGTACTTTGGCAATGTTACCGGTGTTCATCATTAGAGGTTGATGGTAGATAGAACAAGTAGTTGTGGTTTCTTGGTTGTGAATGGCTATCGGTGTTGTCGTAGAGAACATGGCGCCTTGCGAAAATCCTGCATGTGTAAAGTTCAATCTGGGAAGTTTTTCAAAATCTAGTCAATACTCGACAACTGTTCTCTGTATATAATCTTCTGAACTAACACTACTTTCCACTTTTAGCGCAATTTCTTCCAGATTATCCGCTGAGTCGTCAAGATTAGGTTGGGGTGTTTGTTTTATGGCATAAGGTCTACACTTCGCGTTAGAAATCCCGTCGACAGTGTCTGTGTTAGTTTAGCTGAGCACATGTGGGGGAACACCTGTATTCCCAGTTAAAGGCAGTGTTCACGATAATCTTCGATTTTGAGATTATTCGCTAAATCGATTGTTTGGCCCCCGAGTAGAACTGAAATGACGAAGAAACCGAGAAAAACGCACCAGAAGGGCACGAAATCCTCAAATATCAGCCCGCCTCTTAAGTATCAATGGAACTGTTCGTTGTGACAATGAAATCTTTTGTGGACCCGTCTTTTGCAATTCTCTATTCTGTGTTGTTCCGTTCTTTCCTTCGGGCCCTAACTAATACTATTTTGCCCAAAATATTCTTCCATTTTCGATTAGTCCCATTTATTACCGGTGACAGCCACCGTGAACATGTTCATCCAATCAGACAACTAGTCCAGGCTATAGAATATTGTCACTTAAATACGACGTTTCAATGCGTTTCTCGCCGTTTCTTCGTGATTTTGGTAACACTTGGTTGCCAACGGACTGTTTTGAGTGGAAAACTTGGAAACGAGGATCATCGTGAACACTGCCTTTAAAGGCAGTGTTCACGATGATTTTCGTCCCCGAGTTTTTCACATAAAACCACGAGTTGGCTTCCAAGTGTTACCCAAATTACGAAAAAACGGCGAGAAATGCATTAAAAGGTCGTATTTCAGTGACATTATTCTATAACATGGACTAGTTTTCCGGTTGGATTAATATGTTCATGGTGGTTGTCACCGGTAGAAAATGGGGCTAATCAGAAATAGAGGAATATTTTAGGCAAAACAGTATTAGTTAGGGTCCGAAGGAAGGCACGGAGCAATAGAGAGTAGAGAAATGCAAAGGACGGGTCCGCAAAAGATTTCATTTTCACAACAAACACTCCCTGTGATATCTAAAAGGCGGGCTGATACTTAAGGATCTTGGGTACTTTCGGTGCGTTTTTCTCAATTTCTTCGTCACTTTAGTTCTACCCTGGGGCCACTTAGTCAATATAGTGAGTAATCTCAAAATTGAAGATTATCGTGAACTTTGCCTTTAAGGCCCGACTTTTACCCACACCGCCATGGCGGTGCCGCTGAAGGCTTCATAGTGGCTTCCCGCTCGTCCTGCGCGTGAAAAGTTTCATAGTCCACCGCTCGTCCCGCGCGTCACGCGCGTGCCGCGCTTGCGGTGAGGACCATGAAAGATGCCTTACGCAGATTTTTCGCAGCGCGCTATGCTCGTAGCTGTAAGCGCGGGAATCCAAAAGACAGCCATAGAATAGAGGTGAGCTACTTCGATAATTTGTATTCCCACATGCCGTAAGCCATGTTAGAGGCATGCTAAACATGCAAATTTTGTTAAATCTGCATGTTTAGAATTTAAATGTTGTTTGGGACGTTTATCTCATTTGTGTGTTAGTATTCTCTATCTGCCATAGCAGTGTAGAAAAACTTATGTTCCGCATCCCATGGATCATTGATCTTTTCCTTTATCACATGCTCAAGCGTTGGAAGTATATATGTAAGCGAAACAGAACTGTTGTTCATTTTTTGTTGCGGAAAAATAGGTTGAGCAGCTTAGTAATCTGGGTAATAATAAGTGAACTGGTACAAGAGCACCCTAATGAGAATATAAAAGGCGGTAAAATATCGGTTCAATGGTGATGAATTATCGGTTTAATGGCAGTGAATCAATGGTTAAAAGGCGGTGGAAGATCGGTTATACGCTTGATGACAGCCAACATTGCCCCGCCATATAACCGCCCGCAAGTCTGAGAAGGATGATTGTTCACTGATTAGAAGATCATCGATTAGAAGTTGGTAAGCGGCCATGTACGACCATCAGCGCCAGTATGCCGCATTTGTACTATTTTTGTGTAATGATCGGTTTTATAATTTACATCATACTGCAACATTGCTTCTGTGAGTCTCAAATGTGATGGTCCTGAGGCCTTTCATACTTGAAACACGGTCAGACGACTTACCACTGACAACACCAAGTATATAAAACATATGGATCGACCTATTTTGGAACAAGTCCTTCCGTACGACTTAGTCGCACTATTGGAATCGCACCAGATTAGATCGATTGATATGTTTACTTCGGTGCTCTCAGTGATAAGCTGTCCGACCATGTTTCAGGTATGGAAGCTACTTCAGGTACGTTCGGTTCGTGTGTACTACTCTGTATTGACTATATTTTCAGTAACCATCATATTAATACTTTTATGCGGATCGAAATCTCAGAAAAAATTCAAGGTGAAAAAGAGAGATCAGATACAACCGCCCTCCGCCATTGAGTGTAACTTTTGTCTTCTCCTTAGCAATGATTCTTTGGACATTGGAGCTTCTATGCTCAAAGGATCAGAGTACAACTTACACGGGATTTGAAGCCTTACTCGCTTTGGCAAGTATGGTTTAGCTTCTCTTGATCAATGCAATACATGCACAGCACGAAAGTCGCAAGAAGTGTCCACCCGCTGCCTAATTTAATGAAATTACAGACGATAGTGAAGCCAACCTCTTCCGAAAAACTATCGGTCCAGCTGAAAAGACTCCAATTAAACAAGCTGGTGTGACGGGGAATAAGTCAAAGTCAACGGATAAAGATGAAAAGAAGGTAGACGGTTCTGGACACTTGATTACAAATTTTTTCCTTTACGTGTGACTTGTTTTGTAGAAAGAAAAACGTAGTGGATTCGTGCGTGACGTAGCAAAGGTATTCCGACTTACTGAAATCACAGAGAGAACTATGGCAACACAGGATCAGTGAGAATTTGTCCTACTTTCAGTTGCCCTCAGGTCGCGTGTAGCGTTTTGACAGGAGGTGCATCTTTTGCGGTATACGGCTTAGCTCGATGCACTCTTGCACAACACAGTCTTCCAGTAATCAGCAACTGATTCGGCCTCGGAAAAGCATGAGTAGGCAGATCTTACGGAAGTATTTCACTACAATCCGTCAAGTTCCGAGTAAACTAGACGAAAAATACCGTGCGGTACCGATTGCCACAAAGCCATAAAATACATTGCAACCTCCATTCGAGAGTCTGAATCGGTCGGTCTGATATAGGAATGCATCTAATATCATCATTTCATGCCATTGTGGCAATCGGTACCGCACTGTATTTGGAGTTCACTTCCGAGTAACTCAGGGAATGGAATGTTTACAAGTTGTTCAGTACTGAAGGATTATGGTAAGGAAGTTGACTAGACGAGAAAAACCGTGGAGTACCGATTGCAATAGAGCCAAAAAATTTAATTTATTTGACAATTGACATTTGACATTTGACATGGCAGGTTTCCCCTACTGCTGCATAGGGTAGCACGTTAGGTCCTTATGCCCCACTAGTTGCACCAACATGCTGCTTTTTAACGGAACTTTACCACTCCAATTATTGCCCCAGCTGCTTCAGTTTTCGCTCCAAACTCCAGCGCTTTAGTGCTGTTCAACTGTTACTCTCGACAACACTCACCAAACTGTCATGAAGAACCTCAATCCACAAGTATAGAAGTGAATTGCTTCCAAGGAGCATGATAATCCACCAACCGACATTTTATCACGGTTGTAAATGGGATGCAGATGTGTTTCTTTACTATCATCATGTCCATTGGGTTACGGTGGATGAAATCTGCAGTTTGAATTTTACAGTTCTGTGGCAAATGCCGCGGATTATCAGCAGAAAAATGAGAATTTAGATGTCTGATACCATTATCAGACACCTGATTTCACATTCTAGAGCAGTATCAGACGTCTGATTTCTTATTTTTCCACTGACAACCGCGGCATTTGCCGCTATCGCAAAAGTATGAATGAGGTGTAAGAACTTGCAACTACTGGCGCGATAGGATATCTACCGTTTACAACGGCATTCATCTAGGGCCCCGGTCATAGTTGTACGAGCCGACGTATCCAGCCCGGTCGATACACACAGAAAGCATTGGAAATGGGGTGCAAAAAACCCGGTGTATCCCTCCAACAACCCCCCCCCCCCAACACCCACCAACACCCACCCGGTCGATACGTATGATTAAAATGATGGAGTGAGTTTGAGAAAATTACCCAGTGTCTCCGACGCGGTCGATATCCACGCAATACGTGGATGACGGCGGACGAGAAAATCACCGGGTAGGCGGGCCGATGATAAAACATTGCGTATCACTAGAAAGCTATCGACATTGCTACCTCTGTTTCTTCACTATACTCTACTTCACTATTTCTCTGAACAGGTGCAATCCTGTTGGCCACGTGATCATCGTCATATCTAGTTGGATACACCGAGTGATTTTCTGAACCTCACCCCATCATTTTAATCATACGTATCGACTGGGTGGGTGTTGGGGGTGTTGGAGGGATACACCGGGTGATTTTTGCATACCATTTCCAATACTTTCTGTGTATATCGACCGGGCTGGATACGTCGGCTCATCCAACTATGACCGAGGCCTAATGGGGGAGGCACTTTAATTTGTTCAGAGAAATGAGTGAAAACTGAAATCAGACGCCCGGAGTCGCGATCGGTTCTATTCTAGAGGGGAATGGGGTGGCACGCAGGATTTGGGACAGGAATAAAATGAACCACCGATTGAACCCCTATCAATCAAAGAGCATCTTTTGAGTTTCCAAAACAACAATGATTGATAGCAGTATCAAGCATCTTTTATCAGAGTTTCACCACATTTGTATGCAAAAATCTTGGGTGCTTTCCCCACCCCCCACCCGCTCTAGGATAGAGCATCTTTTCGCTTTGGATCCTGGGTCGTTAATACTTCATCAACCCGTCGGTGTGTTCGGATTTATTTCGGAGTGTAATGGATCAGTTTGGATTGATTTCCCGTTAGATGAATATCTCGGGGGATATCAATCGATGCGTATAAAATACGGCGCTAACGCTAACGGGATGCTGGGCGGGATGCTAACGGGTTGAAGACAGTGTTCACGATAAAATGAAAGGGCGTGCTAGCTGCTCATTACTTTTAGCCACTGCAAATGAGAGTGCGTGTACAGAGTTTCGGGGGCCCGTCCTGGTCCTCGGGGAAGCTGGAGTCAGAAATGAATGATACCTCTTTTAAAACTCGAAGTATGGTTGGGATCATATCTCAAATCTGTCCTATACGGGCGCACCCGAAATTTACACTTTTTTCACTGAAATGAAGAAAAAATATGATAAAAGATGCTCGATACTGCTATCAATCATTAGCTCTGCCGTTGCCGGTCCCAAGCCCGGATGTAAAAGGAGAAGGGTTGGGTCTTTCTACCGACCGGCTGGAAATCCTCAGGTAGAACCATGGAGAGTTCTCTTAGAACATCGCGATAAAGCTAGCGCATCCGGGGCAGCCAGCGCGCCAGCACTGTGGTACAAGGTTGTTGGTGAAAAGAATGCTGCTGGCCAGAATAAAAGACGATTCGTGGCACCGAAGAAGGAGGTACGAATTGGAGCATGAAATTTACGTACGGCGCACCACGTTGGCAAAAGGAGATCATCGCAAGAGAGTTGTAGGGCGGAATATCGGTTGCTGCACTGTCCAAGGAAGTGTTTAGAGTGGCAAACGCATCTGCGAAAACGACTACCATCGTTAGCGTCTCTTCTGGCTCAACAGCAAAACTGCGGAGTATCCCGCCCCGAACTGCAGGTTCAAAAAAGTTATGAGCATTTTTCAAGCCTCGCGAAAAGGCAAGGGTAATTGCATTTTTTTTGAGTTTCAAACAACTTTCTCGGATTTAGCCCAAAACTTCTATGTAGAGGTAATCTAGGGTGGTGAACACGAGTCTAGAGTGTATTTGTCGAAATTTCGAGGTTTACTGGCACTCTTTCGTGGTAAACTACCCACTTTGGTAAAAAGTTTTTGCATGCAGCTACATGATCATTTTGCTATGTTTTTGCTTCTAAATACATAGAAGCATAGAACAACATGTAAAATTCATGGAAAGAACATATTATGAGACACTTCGAAAATCCGATTCTTTTAGGTGGGTCGTCTATTCCGACAGAGTACCGGTTTACTGTAGGTTACGGTAGGTAACATGTCATTTAGGAGGCGAAACCCACCTTTGTATTTTGAAAATCGACAGACGGACGTTAAATTCGTATTCTCCGCCCCGAGTAACCCCCGTATACAAATTTTCAGCAAAATCTGTGATTTTGACCAAACTACCGTATACGCACCGTAATCCACCGCAGTCTGCCAAAAATCGATAAACGGACTCCAGATTCTTGTTCAGCACTCCAAATAACCCTCAGGGAATGATTTCGAGACATATCTATCGGAGAAGTCCGGGATTTTCGAAAGTGGCGTTTTTTCCTCAAAATTTCCCCCGGTTGGGAAGCTTCGAACGAAAATAGCCGAAAACTTTGGAAAATCGACTAATAAAACACAGATTCGTGAACAGCATCCCGAAAACCCCCCTTGGAGAGTTTCGAGTCAAACCTGGAACAATTTTCTAAAACGCTTTAGAGCCCTCTAATCGGTATAAATAAGGTATAAATAAACGCCCAACCGGAAACCCCTACAAATCCAAAACGCTGCCAGTCTTGACAAAGTATGACAAATGTGCCCTCACCCAAACTTTGTTCAGGGGGGTAGTTTTGGGCCCTGAACACATTTATGAAGTCTGTTTCCGGATTTTCCAAAAACTGATGCGTTTTTGGAAGGTGCAAAAAGCACAAAAACTACCTTTTAAGCTTGTAACTTCTTGGAACTTGCAGCTCGGGGCGGGATACCGCGCAGTTTTACTATTGAGTCACAAGAGATTCTTATGATACTAGTCGTTTTGGCAGATGCGTTTACCACTCTAAACACTTACCTTGTCAGGATGAGTGGATGCGGAACAATGACCGTCCAAAAGCCAGACAGTAACGAGAAGATGCGTTGTACTACTCTAGTAGCGACGGACACCACCAAGGAGTCTGAACAATCGTGACGCTGGAAGTGCTGTCTCATTCGAGCTGACTTCCAGCAGTGTCGCTGTTCTTACATTGAGCGGAACGGTCAAGACACACATCGGGGCCGTCTATTCGCTCACGTACTATATGTGTGATGCCGAAAAGGATGCGTTCTACGCTCAACGTCAGGACGCGCTGAATTCTGTTTCAAGCTCTGATCTAATCATGGTCGCAGGAGATTTCAACGCACGTGTCGGCAGGTGCAGATCAGGATGGGAAGACTTTATGAACAAATTAAGTCTTGGTGAATTTAATTATAATGAGCTGCGTCTGCTCTCTTTCGCTGCATTCAATAGACTTCTCGTCGGGAACACTCTCTTTCAATACTGTAGAAAACATCAGTTGACATGGAGGAACCCTAATGGAGGAGACGTTGCCACGCTAGACTACAAATTGATAAACTCACGTTTCAGGTCGTCATTGAGTGACGTGCGCGCTATGAGAGCCGCTGACTCCCGATCCGACCACTATCTCCTGTGTGCACTGGTGAAGCTTCGGTTGCAGTGAGCTAGGCGTGTGGAACCTTCCAAAAGAAAACTTGATTGGTCGAGCCTAATGGCACCCAACAGGAAGGAGGCATTTCAACTCGCACTGCCGAACCGTTTTGGTTTGTTGGATGCAACTGCTTCTGTGGGCGAGCAAGAGAAGCAGACAGCCTGGAATGCGCTGAGCCACTTCGCTCTGCCACCCGCCAGCGGACGCAACCATGGATATCGGACGAGTCAATTTGTCCCATAGACGAGCGAAGACGAGCACAACTGTCTAAATTAAAACGGTATTGGCAGCTTTGTAAAGAGCTTAGGTACAGGTGAAAGGCGGAACGGGAGGCGTATTGAAATAGGATAGACGACGAAGTGGAGGAGTCTGGAAATAAGCATGACTTCCGTTCATCCCACCGCATGTTGAAGCGTCCAAGGAAGACTAAACCCGTTAGCAGTAGCATCAGGAACTCGAACCGAAGTTCGCACGTTCTGTGGGCAAACGTATACAGCGTTGGGGGCTTTTCTCTAGTGAGTTCTCTGAGAAGATTAGCCCCAGTGGCAGACCAACCCCGCCTTGAAGGCTCCTAATTAGTGTCGTCAGAGCAGGGTCTATCCAGAGTCCCGGCACCAGCCATGGCTTATCAAGCTCACCGCGACCTTGTAGCAATGTTGTCTTGACGATGCCTGAACTCAGCCGCAATGGAAATCATTGTGGCTGTGTATAGGCACCGCCACGGCTCTGTGCCGGGACTCTGAATAGACCCTGTCCTGAAGGCACCAATTAGGAGCCTTTAAGGGGGTCGGTCTGCCACTGCGGCAAATTTTCTTGGAGTTATATATTCACAACGCACCACGAGGACCGGTTGTCGAGTCGCCTCCGATAGAAGTACCGCAGGAAGCCGCTTCAAATTCAGAACCTTCTGTGGACGAATTGAGGCTGGCTGTCAAGTCGCTGAAGAACGACAGGGCGTTGGGCGTGGACAGCATAACTGCTGAGGCAATTAAAGCTTTCGGAGAGATTATGTTGAGTCCTTTTCATAAGCTGATTAGGCCCGTTCGACAGTCTGAGAACATACCAGCCACTTGAAAGGAAATCTCTCCAGGAAATCCCCAAGGAATTATCGTGCCTATTCACAAAAAAAGGTGACGCCAGAGACTGCCATAACTATCGTGGAATAAGTCTCCTACCGATTGTTTCGAAAGTCTTCAACCGGATCATTCAGAGCAGACTTTAACGAAATCGAACAAACCAGCCGTGACGAGCAAGCAGGGTTTCGGCCGGGCAGCTGCTGCACCGACCAAATTTTCGCTCTGCGTCAGCTCCTAGAAGAAATGATCCGTTACTGTAATAGTGTTGTCGTGTTTATAGACGTCGAGTTTGTATTCGATTGTGTTGACTGGCCGACTTTGTGGAGACCACATGAATTATGACACATACCGACCAAGATAGTGAAGCTCCTCCAGGAAGCATACAACGGATCAGCTAGTTGTATTCCCATTAAAGACAGGCTGTCTGAGGAATTTACGATCAATGTTGGTGCTCGCCAGGAGGACGTCATTTCGCCGCTACTGTTCATAATAAGATCGACGCTATCATGAGGAAAGCCTCTGAAAACAGAAGAGGCGTTCAGTAGGGTACCAATGACTACGTCACGGACTTGATGTTTGCGGATGATAGCGCTGTGTTCGCGGATACTGATGCTGATGCAACTTATTCAATTGATAGCATAGCCCAGATTGCGAACTCCTATGGCTTGCGAATCAATAAGGATAAAGCGAAAGTCATGATATCAGCCGGGTCCCACGCCTATGCGCTTTTCGATGGAGTTGAACTCCTGCAAGTGAAGGACTTCAAGTACCTAGGATCAGTAGTGCGGGAGAGGAAAAGAGCAGCAACGCGGAGATCCACAGCAGGTTAGGATACGCTTCTACTGCTTTTGCTTTGCTTGACTGGTTTTTGTGGAAGAGAGCCAAAGTATCGATGAAGACGAAGATTCGGCTATTCCGAGCATTGATAATTCCTATACTATTATACGGCTCGGAAATGTGGACGCTGCTCAAATTGGACCTGATGAAACTCAGGTCCTTGCACATGCGATGCTTGCACCAGATCCTCGGTATTACCCTTTGTAACCACATACGCAATCAAATCATCAAGGAGCAATGTGATCACCAGCCCGCGATCGAGGACCAAATTTAGATCAGAAGATTGCGATGGTTTGGAGACTTATGCAGGGGCAGCATGCATGAACGCTGCAAAGAAGGTCAGGGAGCCGCTCCGCGTCCTATGCGCGCGGCATCAAGCCACGGGAAGGCCCTGAAGCACATATTAGTGTATCGCGGACGTAAATGAGCTTCCCACTGCAAACCCTACGCGGGCATTGTGTGACATTGCAGTCGCGTTTGCTACCAATTATTGAGATGCATGTGATGACAAAAAATGCTAGAAGGCGACAGGGATGAGAAAAAAAGCCGCTTGGCATAGGGTTAGAAATAGAAGGTGCATTCACGTCCGCGATACACCAATATACGCCATGCACTTCGGGGGGTATTCCGTGGCTTGACGCTGCGCGCATAGGACGCGGAGCGGCTCCCTGACCTTCTTCGCAGCGTTTATGCATGCCGCCCTAGGATGTACACGAGCCGACTACCGTACAGCATGCTATGAACGAAACGTCCTGAGCAGTGGAAAATCCAACAAGCGGCACCCAAAAAGACATGGCTGAAACAAATTGAGAATGGTCTGAAGATACAACGCTGCTGCAGTGTATTACCCACAGCGGTGTATTGGCTGAGAGGTCATCCCGCTCCGCCGAACGCCAGCTAAGGCCCCTTTCAGAGTTGGTTGAAAAAAAAAACGCCTTGGCCAACCCAGTCGATACGTATGAAAAACATGGACGAAAGAGTTTGCAAAAAACACCAGCCGTAGCTGATGCTGTCAATATGCATGGATTATGCGGAACGATATCATGGATATCATTCATTTCTTACCTTATATCATGTGAGTGTTTTTTCCGTCCCACCTGGTAATTTGAAGCCAGCCGCCGGTGAGATTGAAAGCACCCGCGCCAGCCGCGGTTTAGATTTGAATGTCTTTCTTGAGGAAGCAAGCCACAAACCTAACTATAGTCTTTTGCGATTATCGACCGGGCTGGCTACGCTGAACTAATGCATTGCATACGTATCGACCGGGACGGACACGGATGGGACAGGACGCAGCAGGCGGGTGTGCTCCGGACACATCCGGGGATTTTCCGACTTGAGTGCGCAATGCATTGCACACGTATCGACCGGGACGGACACGGACGGGACAGGACGCAACGGGAAGGTGTGCTGCGGACAAATCGGGGGATTTTCCGACCTTAGTGCGTAATGCATTGCATACGTATCGATTGGGGTGGCTACAGCGACGGCCGGCTATGACGGGAGGCCTAGCGGGATGAGTGGTGGTGAATGAGTGAAGTGAGTGAGTGGTGAGTGAGTGCGTGGTGAGTGAGTGGTGAGGTGGAGTGAGTGGTGAGTGAGTGGTGGTGGTGAGTGAGTGAGTGAGTGAGTGGTGGTGAGTGAGGTGGTGGTGGTGAGTGAGTGGTGAGTGAGTGGTGAGGTGGTGAGTGAGTGAGTGGTGAGTGGTGGTGGTGAGTGGGTGAGTGGTGAGTGGTGAGTGAGTGAGTGGAGTGAGGTGAGTGGTGAGTGGTGGTGGGTGGGTGGTGGTGAGGTGGTGGTGAGTGGTGGTGGGTGGGTGAGGTGAGTGAGTGGGTGAGTGAGTGGTGGTGGTGAGGTGAGTGGTGAGTGAGTGGGTGAGGTGAGTGAGGTGAGTGGGTGAGTGAGTGGGTGAGTGGTGGTGAGGTGAGTGGTGGGTGGTGAGTGAGTGGTGAGGTGGTGGTGAGTGGTGAGTGGTGAGTGGTGGTGAGTGAGTGGTGAGTGAGTGAGTGGTGAGTGGAGGTGGGTGAGTGAGGTGAGTGAGTGAGTGGGTGGTGAGTGAGTGGTGGGTGGTGGGTGAGTGAGTGAGTGGTGATGGTGGAGTGAGTGAGTGAGTGAGGTGAGTGAGTGAGTGAGTGAGTGAGGTGGGTGAGTGAGTGGTGGTGGTGAGTGAGTGGTGAGTGGGTGAGTGGTGAGTGAGTGAGTGAGGTGGAGTGAGTGGTGAGTGGTGAGTGGTGGTGAGTGGTGGTGAGGTGGGTGAGTGGGTGGTGGGTGGTGGGGTGAGTGGTGAGTGGGTGGTGGTGAGTGAGTGGGTGGTGGTGAGTGGTGAGGTGGTGAGTGGTGAGTGGGTGAGTGGGTGGTGAGTGGTGAGTGGGTGAGTGAGGTGGTGGTGAGTGGGTGAGTGGTGAGTGGGTGAGTGGGTGAGTGAGTGAGTGGGTGAGTGAGGTGAGTGGTGAGTGAGGTGGAGTGAGTGGGTGAGTGGGTGAGTGGAGTGAGTGGGTGAGTGGTGGTGAGTGGTGAGTGAGGTGAGTGAGGTGGTGGTGGTGGTGAGTGGGTGAGTGGGTGAGTGGTGGTGAGTGGGTGAGTGGTGGTGAGTGGGTGAGTGGGTGAGTGGGTGAGTGGGTGAGTGGAGTGAGTGGGTGAGTGAGTGAGGTGGAGTGAGGTGGTGGTGAGTGGAGTGGTGGTGGAGTGAGTGGGTGAGGTGGGTGGGTGGGTGAGGTGGTGGTGAGTGGGTGAGGTGGTGGTGAGTGGAGTGAGTGGGTGAGTGGAGTGAGTGGTGGTGAGTGGGTG
Source organism: Aplectana chamaeleonis (assembly GCA_029168955.1). NCBI lineage: Eukaryota > Metazoa > Nematoda > Chromadorea > Rhabditida > Cosmocercidae > Aplectana > Aplectana chamaeleonis. The sequence continues at coordinate 125,956 of JAPDOI010001809.1, forward strand.
AGTGGGTGAGTGGAGTGGAGTGGGTGAGTGGGTGAGTGGAGTGAGTGGGTGAGTGGAGTGAGTGGAGTGAGTGGGTGAGTGGGTGAGTGGGTGAGTGGGTGAGTGGGTGAGTGAGTGGGTGAGTGGTGGTGGGTGAGTGGGTGAGTGGGTGAGTGGGTGAGTGGGTGAGTGAGTGGAGTGGGTGAGTGGGTGAGTGAGTGGTGAGTGGGTGAGTGGAGTGAGTGGGTGAGTGGTGAGTGGAGTGAGTGGTGGGTGAGTGGAGTGAGTGGGTGAGTGGGTGAGTGGTGAGGTGGTGGTGGTGAGTGGTGGTGAGTGGGTGAGTGGGTGAGTGGGTGAGGTGGGTGAGTGGGTGGTGGTGAGTGGGTGAGTGGAGTGAGGTGGGTGAGTGGGTGAGTGGAGTGAGTGGAGTGAGTGGAGTGAGGTGGGTGAGTGGGTGAGGTGGGTGAGTGGTGGTGAGGTGGGTGAGTGGGTGAGTGGGTGAGTGGAGTGAGGTGGGTGGTGGGTGAGTGGGTGAGTGAGTGAGTGGGTGGTGGTGGAGTGGTGAGTGAGTGAGTGGTGGTGAGTGGGTGAGTGAGTGGTGAGTGGGTGAGTGGGTGAGTGGGTGAGTGGGTGAGTGAGTGGTGAGTGAGTGAGTGGTGAGTGAGTGAGTGAGTGGTGAGTGGGTGAGTGAGTGAGTGGGTGAGTGGGTGAGTGGTGGTGGTGGGTGAGTGGGTGGTGAGTGGGTGAGTGGGTGGAGGTGAGTGGGTGAGTGGGTGGTGGGTGAGGTGGGTGAGTGGTGGTGAGGTGGGTGAGTGGAGTGGTGGGTGAGTGGGTGGTGAGGTGGTGGGTGAGTGGGTGAGGTGGTGAGGTGGTGGTGAGTGGAGTGGTGAGTGGTGAGTGGTGAGTGAGTGAGTGGGTGGGTGAGTGGTGAATGTGGTGGTGGGTGAGTGGAGTGAGTGGTGGTGAGTGGGTGAGTGGGTGAGTGGGTGAGTGGGTGAGTGGGTGAGTGGTGAGTGGTGGTGAGTGAGTGGAGTGAGTGGGTGGTGGGTGAGTGGTGGTGGTGGGTGAGTGGGTGAGTGGGTGAGTGGGTGAGTGGGTGAGTGGGTGAGTGGGTGAGGTGGGTGAGTGGGTGAGGTGGAGTGAGGTGAGGTGAGTGGAGTGAGTGGGTGGTGGGTGGAGTGAGTGGGTGACGAGTGAGTGGGTGAGTGGGTGAGTGGTGAGGTGAGGTGAGTGGGTGAGTGGGTGGTGGTGGTGGGTGAGTGGGTGAGTGGGTGAGTGGGTGAGTGGTGGTGAGTGGAGTGGGTGAGTGGAGTGAGTGAGTGGAGTGGGTGAGTGGAGTGAGTGGGGTGGGTGAGTGGGTGAGTGGGTGGTGGGTGGAGTGAGGTGGAGTGGGTGAGTGGAGTGGGTGGAGGTGAGTGGGTGAGTGGAGTGGGTGAGTGGGTGAGTGGGTGAGTGGGTGAGTGGGTGAGTGGGTGAGTGGGTGAGGTGGGTGAGTGGAGTGGGTGAGTGGAGTGGGTGAGTGGGTGAGGGGAGTGAGTGGAGTGAGTGGAGTGAGTGGAGTGAGTGGAGTGAGTGGAGTGAGTGGAGTGAGTGGAGTGAGTGGAGTGAGTGGAGTGAGTGGAGTGAGTGGAGTGAGTGGAGTGAGTGGAGTGAGTGGAGTGAGTGAGTGGAGTGAGTGAGTGGGTGAGTGGGTGAGAGGTGAGTGGAGTGGTGGTGGGTGGGTGAGTGGGTGAGTGGAGTGGGTGGTGAGGTGGGGTGGGCTGGGTGAGTGGAGTGGTGGGTGAGTGGGTGGGTGGGTGGGTGGGTGAGTGGGTGAGTGGGTGAGTGGGTGAGGTGGGTGAGTGGGTGAGTGGGGTGGTGGTGGTGAGTGGAGTGAGTGGGTGAGTGAGTGTGAGTGGGTGAGTGGGTGAGTGGGTGAGTGGGTGAGTGGGTGGGAGTGGAGTGGGTGAGTGGGTGAGTGGTGGTGAGTGGTGGTGAGGTGGGTGAGTGGGTGAGTGGGTGAGTGGGTGGTGGTGGAGGTGGTGAGTGGGTGAGGTGGAGGTGGTGGAGTGAGTGGTGGTGGTGAGTGGGTGAGTGGGTGAGTGGGTGAGTGGTGGGTGAGTGGGTGAGTGGGTGAGGTGGGTGAGTGGTGGTGAGTGGGTGAGTGGAGTGAGTGGGTGAGTGGGTGAGTGGGTGAGTGGAGTGAGTGGGTGAGTGGTGAGTGGGTGAGTGGGTGAGTGGGTGGTGGTGGTACAGGTGGGTGAGGTGAGGTGAGTGGGTGAGTGGTGGTGAGTGGGTGAGTGGGTGAGTGGGTGGTGGTGGAGTGAGGTGAGTGGAGTGGTGGTGGTGAGTGGGTGAGGTGGGTGGAGGTGGTGAGGTGGGTGAGGTGGGTGAGTGGTGGTGAGTGGGTGGTGGGTGGGTGGTGTGAGTGGGTGAGGTGGAGTGGAGTGAGGTGGGTGAGGTGGGTGAGTGGGTGAGTGAGTGAAGTGGTGAGTGGTGAGTGAGTGAGTGGAGTGAGTGGAGTGAGTGAGTGAGTGAGGTGAGTGGGTGAGGTGGGTGAGGTGGGTAGTGGTGGTGGAGTGGTGTCTGAGGATGGAGTGAGTGGTGATGGTGGTGAGGTGAGGTGAGTGGGTGGAGGTGGGTGAGGTGGTGAGTGAGTGGGTGAGTGGGTGAGTGGGTGAGTGGGTGGGTGGGTGGTGAGTGGAGTGGGTGAGTGGTGGGTGGAGTGGTGGTGAGTGGTGGTGAGAGTGGAGTGAGTGGTGGTGAGTGGAGTGAGTGAGTGAGTGGTGAGAGTGGAGTGAGAGTGGGTGGGTGAGTGGGTGGTGGTGGGTGAGTGAGTGGGTGAGTGGAGTGAGTGAGAGTGAGTGAGTGGTAGTGGGGTGGTGAGTGAGGTGAGTGGAGTGAGGTGGTGAGTGAGTGAGGTGGTGGAGGTGAGTGAGGTGAGTGGTGAGTGAGGTGAGTGAGGTGAGTGGTGGTGGTGGTGAGTGAGGTGGTGGGTGAGTGGTGTGAGTGAGTGTGGTGAGTGGTGGTGGTGGTGAGGTGAGTGGTGGTGAGTGGGTGGAGTGGTGGTGGAGTGAGTGGGTGAGGTGAGTGGGTGGTGAGTGGAGTGAGGTGAGTGAGTGAGTGGTGAGTGAGTGGTGAGTGAGTGAGTGAGTGAGTGAGTGAGTGGTGAGTGAGTGAGTGAGTGAGTGAGTGAGTGAGTGAGTGGGTGAGTGGTGGTGGGTGGGTGGTGAGTGAGTGAGGTGAGTGGTGGTGAGTGGGTGGTGAGTGGTGTGGAGTGAGTGAGTGGTGGTGGTGGTGGTGGTGAGTGAGTGGTGGTGGTGAGTGGTGGTGAGTGGTGAGTGAGTGAGTGAGTGAGGTGGTGAGTGAGTGGTGAGTGAGTGAGTGAGTGAGTGAGTGGTGAGTGAGTGAGTGGTGAGTGAGTGAGGTGGTGAGTGAGTGGTGGTGGTGGAGTGAGTGGTGGTGAGTGGAGTGGTGAGGTGGTGGGTGGTGGTGGTGAGTGGGTGGTGAGTGAGGTGGTGAGTGAGTGGAGTGGTGGTGAGTGAGTGGTGAGTGGTGGTGGTGAGGTGAGTGGTGAGTGGTGGTGAGTGAGTGAGTGAGTGGTGGTGGTGAGTGGTGGTGGTGGTGAGTGGTGGTGGAGTGAGTGGTGAGTGGGTGGTGAGTGGTGGTGAGTGAGTGAGTGAGTGGTGAGTGAGGTGAGTGAGTGAGTGGTGGTGGTGGTGGTGAGTGGTGGTGGTGGTGAGTGAGTGAGTGGTGGTGAGTGAGGTGAGTGAGTGGTGGGTGGTGAGTGAGTGGTGGTGGTGAGTGAGTGGTGAGTGAGTGAGTGAGTGGTGGTGAGTGGTGGTGGTGGTGGTGGTGAGGAGTGAGTGAGGTGGTGGTGAGTGAGTGGTGGTGGTGAGTGGTGGTGAGTGGTGGTGGTGGTGGTGAGGTGAGTGGTGTAGTGGTGGTGAGGTGGTGAGTGGTGGTGAGTGGAGTGAGTGGTGAGTGAGTGAGTGATGGTGGTGGTGGTGAGTGAGGTGGTGAGTGAGTGAGTGAGGTGGTGGTGAGTGAGTGGTGGTGAGTGGTGGTGGTGAGTGAGTGGTGAGTGAGTGGGTGGTGAGGTGGTGGTGAGTGGTGAGGTGGTGAGGTGAGTGAGTGGTGAGTGAGTGGTGAGGTGGTGGTGGTGAGTGGTGGTGGTGAGTGGTGAGTGGTGGTGGTGGTGAGGTGGTGGTGGTGGGTGGTGGTGAGTGGTGAGTGGTGGTGGTGGTGAGGTGAGTGAGTGGTGGTGGTGAGGTGGGTGGTGGGTGGTGGTGAGTGAGTGAGTGAGTGAGTGAGTGGTGGTGAGTGAGTGGTGGTGAGTGAGTGGTGAGTGAGTGAGTGAGTGGTGAGTGGTGGTGGTGGTGAGTGGTGAGTGAGTGGTGAGTGAGTGAGTGAGGTGAGTGAGTGAGTGAGTGAGGTGAGTGAGTGAGTGGTGAGTGGTGAGTGGTGAGTGAGTGAGTGAGTGAGTGGTGGTGGTGAGTGAGTGAGTGGTGAGTGGTGAGTGAGTGGTGAGTGAGGTGAGTGAGGTGAGTGAGTGAGAGTGGGTGAGTGAGTGGTGAGGTGAGTGAGTGAGTGAGTGGTGAGTGAGTGAGTGAGTGAGTGAGTGAGTGAGTGAGTGAGTGGTGGTGAGTGAGTGAGTGAGTGAGTGGTGGTGAGGTGAGTGGTGAGTGGTGGTGAGGTGAGGTGAGTGGTGGTGGTGGTGGTGGTGGGTGAGGTGGAGGTGGGTGAGGTGAGTGGTGGTGGAGTGAGTGGTGAGTGAGTGGTGGTGAGTGAGTGAGTGAGTGAGGTGAGTGAGTGAGTGGTGAGTGGTGAGGTGGTGAGTGAGGTGAGTGAGTGGTGAGTGAGTGAGTGGTGAGTGGTGAGTGGAGTGGTGAGGTGGGTGGTGAGTGGTGGTGAGTGGTGGTGAGGTGAGTGGTGGTGAGTGAGTGAGTGGTGAGTGAGTGAGTGGTGGTGGTGAGTGAGTGAGTGGTGAGTGGTGAATTGGTGAGTGGTGGTGAGTGAGTGAGGTGGAGTGGTGGTGGTGGGTGAGTGAGTGTGGTGAGTGAGTGAGTGGTGAGTGAGTGGGTGAGTGAGAGTGGTGGTGGTGAGTGAGTGAGTGAGGTGAGTGGTGGTGAGTGAGTGAGTGAGTGAGGTGAGTGGTGGTGAGGTGAGTGAGTGAGTGAGTGGTGAGTGGTGAGTGAGTGGTGAGTGGGTGGTGAGTGAGTGAGTGGTGGTGGTGGTGGTGGTGGTGAGTGGTGGGTGAGGTGGGTGGTGGTGAGTGGTGGTGAGTGGTGAGTGGTGGTGGTGAGTGAGTGGTGGTGGTGGGTGAGTGGTGAGTGAGTGAGTGGTGAGGTGGTGGGTGAGTGGTGGTGGTGGTGGTGAGTGGTGAGTGGTGGTGGTGAGTGGTGAGTGGTGGTGAGTGGTGGTGAGGTGGTGTGGTGGTGAGTGGGTGAGGTGGAGTGGTGGTGGTGGTGGTGAGGTGAGTGAGTGGTGAGTGAGTGGTGGTGGTGAGTGGTGGTGAGTGAGTGGTGGTGGTGAGTGGTGAGTGAGTGGTGGTGGTGAGTGAGTGGTGAGTGGAGTGGTGGTGGGTGGTGAGAATTGAGTGGTGGTGGTGGTGAGTGAGGTGGTGGTGGGTGAGTGGTGGTGAGTGGTGGTGAGTGGTGGTGGTGAGCCCAGTGAGTGGGTGAGTGAGGTGGTGAGTGGTGAGTGAGTGAGTGAGTGGTGAGTGAGTGGTGGTGAGTGGTGAGTGAGGTGAGTGAGGTGAGTGGTGGGTGGTGGTGGTGGTGGTGAGTGGTGAGGTGGTGGTGGTGGTGGGTGAGGTGGTGAGGTGAGGTGAGGTGGTGAGTGGTGGTGAGGTGGTGGTGAGTGGTGGTGAGGTGGTGGTGGCAGTGAGTGGTGGTGAGTGAGTGAGTGGTGGTGGTGAGTGAGTGAGTGAGTGAGTGAGTGGTGGTGAGTGAGTGAGTGGTGAGTGGTGAGTGGTGAGGTGAGTGGTGAGTGAGTGGTGAGTGAGTGAGTGGTGAGTGGTGGTGGTGAGTGGTGGTGGTGAGTGAGTGAGTGGTGAGTGAGTGAGTGAGTGGTGGTGGTGAGTGGTGAGTGAGTGGTGAGTGAGTGGTGAGTGGTGAGGTGGTGGTGAGTGAGTGAGTGGTGAGTGGTGAGTGGGTGGTGGTGGTGAGTGAGTGGTGGTGGTGAGTGAGTGGTGAGTGGTGAGGTGAGGTGGTGGTGGTGAGTGGTGAGTGGTGAGTGGTGAGTGAGTGAAGTGAGTGAGTGGTGGTGAGTGAGTGGTGGTGAGTGGGTGGTGGTGAGTGGTGAGTGAGGTGGTGAGTGGTGAGTGAGTGAGTGGGTGGTGAGTGAGGTGAGTGAGTGAGTGAGTGGTGAGTGAGTGGTGAGTGAGTGAGTGAGTGTGGTGGTGGTGAGTGGTGAGTGGTGGTGAGTGAGTGAGTGAGTGGTGGTGGTGGTGGTGAGGTGGGTGAGTGGTGTGAGTGAGTGGTGAGTGGTGAGTGAGTGGTGGTGAGTGGTGAGGTGAGTGGTGAGGTGGTGAGTGAGTGAGTGGTGAGTGAGTGAGTGGTGGTGGTGAGTGGTGGTGGTGAGTGAGGTGGTGGTGAGTGAGTGGTGGTGGTGGTGGTGGTGAGTGGTGAGTGGTGGTGGTGGTGAGTGAGTGGTGAGTGGTGGTGAGTGGTGGTGAGTGGTGAGTGAGTGGTGAGTGAGTGAGTGAGTGAGTGGTGAGTGAGTGAGTGGTGAGTGGTGGGTGAGTGGTGAGTGGTGGAGTGGTGGTGGAGTGGTGAGTGGTGGTGAGTGGTGGTGAGTGAGTGGTGGGTGAGTGTGGTGAGTGGTGAGTGGTGGTGAGTGGTGGTGGTGAGTGAGTGAGTGGGTGAGTGAGTGGTGGTGGTGGTGAGTGGTGGTGAGTGAGTGAGAGTGAGTGGTGAGTGAGTGGTGGTGGTGGTGAGTGGTGAGTGGTGAGTGGTGGTGGTGGTGGGTGGTGGTGGTGAGTGGTGGTGGTGGGTGGTGGTGAGTGGTGAGTGGTGGTGGTGGTGGTGAGGTGGTGAGTGGTGAGTGGTGGTGGTGGTGGTGAGTGAGGTGAGTGGTGGTGGTGGTGAGTGGTGGTGGTGGTGAGGTGGTGAGTGGGTGAGTGGGTGGTGGTGAGTGGTGGGTGGTGAGTGGTGGTGAGTGGTGGTGAGTGGTGAGTGGTGAGTGGTGGTGGTGAGTGGTGGTGGTAGTGGGTGGTGAGTGGGTGGTGAGTGAGTGGTGGTGAGTGGAGTGGTGAGTGGTGGGTGAGTGAGTGGTGAGTGAGTGGTGGTGAGGTGAGTGAGTGAGGTGGTGAGTGGGTGAGTGGTGGTGGTGGTGGTGGTGAGTGAGTGAGGTGGTGAGGTGAGGTGGTGAGTGAGTGAGGTGGTGAGTGAGTGGTGAGGTGGTGAGGTGGGTGAGTGAGTGAGTGGTGAGTGGTGAGTGGTGTGGTGGTGGTGAGTGAGGTGAGTGGTGAGTGGTGAGTGAGGTGGTGAGTGGTGGTGAGTGAGTGAGTGAGGCAGGTGAGGTGGGTGAAGAGGTGGTGGTGGGTAGTGGTGGTGGTGAGGTGGGTGAGTGGGAGGTGAGGGTGGTGAGGTGGAGTGGTGGTGAGTGGAGTGAGGTGAGGTGGTGGTGGTGGTGGTGAGTGAGTGGTGAGTGGTGGTGGATGAGGTGGTGAGGTGGTGGTGGTGAGTGGAGGTGGGTGAGTGGTGGTGAGGTGGTGAGTGGTGGTGGTGGAGGTGGTGGTGGGAGTGAGGTGGTGAGTGGGTGAGTGAGGTGAGTGGTGGGTGGTGGTGGTGAGGTGGGTGGTGGTGGGTGGTGGGTGGTGGTGGTGGTGGGTGAGTGGGTGAGGTGAGTGGGTGAGGTGGTGAGTGGTGGTGGTGAGTGAGGTGGTGGTGGTGGAGTGAGAGTGAGTGGTGAGTGGTGAGTGAGGTGGAGTGAGAGTGGGTGAGTGGTGAGTGAGTGGTGAGGTCAGAGCCAGTAGGTGGTGAGTGAGTGAGGTGAGTGGGTGGTGAGTGAGTGGTGAGGTGAGTGGTGAGTGGTGAGTGGGTGAGTGGTGGAGTGAGTGAGTGAGGTGGTGGAGTGAGTGGTGGTGAGTGAGTGGAGTGGTGGTGGGTGAGTGAGTGGTGGTGAGTGAGTGAGTGGGTGGGTGAGTGGTGGTGGGTGAGTGGGTGAGTGGAGTGAGGTGGTGAGTGGTGAGTGAGTGGTGGAGTGGTGGTGGTGGGTGAGTGGGTGGTGAGTGAGGTGGTGATGGTGGGTGATGGTGGTGGGGTGGTGGTGGAGGTGAGTGGTGGTGGGTGAGCGGTGAGGTGGTGGTGAGTGGTGGTGGAGTGGAGTGGTGAGGTGGTGAGTGGTGAGTGGTGGTGGGTGAGGTGGTGAGTGAGTGGGTGGGTGGTGGGGCTGAGTGGAGTGAGTGGAGGTGAGAGTGAGTGAGTGTGGTGAGGTGAGTGGTGGTGGTGGTGGGTGAGTGGAGTGGGTGAGTGGTGAGTGGTGAGTGAGGTGGTGAGTGAGGTGGTGAGTGGGTGGTAGGTGGAGTGAGGTGGAGTGGTGGTGAGTGGTGAGTGGTGGTGGGTGGTGGTGAGTGGGTGAGTGAGTGAGTGGTGGAGTGGGTGGAGTGGTGGAGTGGGTGAGTGAGTGAGTGAGTGAGGTGAGTGAGTGAGGTGAGTGGTGGTGGTGAGTGGTGAGTGGTGGAGTGGTGGTGAGTGGAGTGATGTGAGCTGGTGAGGTGGTGGTGGTGGTGGTGAGTGGTGGTGAGTGGTGGAGGTGGAGTGGGTGAGTGAGTGAGTGAGTGGGTGGTGAGGTGGTGGTGGTGGTGAGTGGTGGGTGAGGTGGTGGGTGGTGGTGGTGAGGTGGTGGGTGAAAAGTGAGGTGGTGGTGAGTGGTGGTGGGTTGGTGGTGGGTGGTGGTGGTGGTGAGAGTGGGTGGTGAGGTGGTGGTGGTGGTGGAGTGGTGAGGTGGTGGTGGTGAGGTGGTGAGGTGAGGTGGAGTGGGTGGAGTGAGGTGGGTGGTGGAGTGGTGAGGTGGTGAGTGAGTGAGTGGGTGGTGGTGAGGTGGTGAGTGAGGTGGTGGTGGTGGTGGTGGTGAATTGGTGGAGTGGTGGGTGAGTGAGCATTGGTGAGTGGTGGGTGAGTGGTGAGTGGTGGTGAGGTGGTGAGTGGTGAGTGGTGGAGTAGTGGTGGTGAGTGGGTGGTGGTGAGGTGGTGGGTGGTGAGTGGGTGGGTGAGTGGGTGGTGAGTGAGTGGTGGTGAGGTGAGTGAGTGAGTGATGGGTGGAAGTGGTGAGTAGGTAGGTGAGTGGTGGTGGTGAGTGGTGAGTGAGTGGAGTGGTGGTGGTGGTGAGTGAGTGGGTGGTGAGTGGTGAGGTGGTGGAGTGGTGAGTGAGTGAGTGCAGGTGAGTGGGTGGTGAGTGGTGAGTGAGTAGGGAGGTGAGGTGGTGAGTGAGTGGTGAGGTGGGTGGAGTGAGTGAGTGGTGGTGGTGAGTGGGTGGTGAGTGAGGTGGTGGGTGGTGGGTGGTGAGTGGTGGTGAGTGGTGAGTAGTGGTGAGTGGTGGGTGGTGTGAGTGGTGGTGGGTGGTGGTGGTGGTGGTGGTGGTGAGTGGTGGTGGGTGAGGTGGGTGGTGGTGGTGTGGTGGAGGTGAGGTGAGTGGTGGGTGAGGTGAGTGGTGAGTTGGTGGTGGAGTGGGTGAGGTGAGTGGTGGTGAGGTGAGTGGGTGGGTGAGAGTGGGTGAGTGAGTGGTGGGTGGTGGTGGTGGTGGTGAGGTGGTGGTGAGAGTGGTGGGTGAGTGAGTGGTGAGTGGGTGGTGGGTGGGTGAGGTGAGGTGAGGTGGGTGAGGTGAGGTGGTGAAGATGAGTGGTGGGTGAGTGGTAGTGGTGAGAGTGAGTGAGGTGGTGGTGAGGTGGTGAGGTGGGTAGTGAGGTGAGGTGGTGGTGGTGGTGGAGTGGGTGGTGTGGGTAGTCAGGTGAGTGGGTGGTGGGTGGGTAGGTGGTGAGTGAGTGGAGTGAGTGGGCAGGTGGGTGGTGAGTGGGTGAGTGGGTGGGTGGGTGGTGGTGAGTGAGCTGGTGAGTGAGTGAGTGGTGGTGAGTGAGTGGGTGGTGGGTGGTGAGTGAGTGAGTGGAGTGAGTGAGTGGAGTGGTGAGTGGTGAGTGGTGAGTGAGTGGTAGTGAGTGGTGGGTGAGGTGGAGTGGTGTGTGAGTGGTGAGTGGTGAGGTGGTGGGTGGTGGTGGGTGGTGAGGTGGGTGGTGAGGGTGGTGGGTGGAGGTGAGGTGGTGGTGGTGGTGGAGTGGTGGTGGGTGGGTGAGTGGGTGGGTGAGTGAGGTGGTGGTGGGTGAGTGGAGTGAGGAGTGAGTGAGTGAGTGGGGTGGTGGTGTGGTGGTGAGTGGTGGTGGTGAGGTGGGTGGGTGAGTGAGGTGGTGGGTGGTGGGTGGTGGTGTGAGTGGGTGAGTGAGTGAGGTGAGGTGGCAGTGAGTGAGTGGTGGTGGTGAGGTGGGTGAGTGGTGTGGTGGAGTGTGAGTGAGGTGGGTGAGTGGTGGAGTGAGGTGGTGGATGGAGTGGTAGTGGGCAGGTGGTGGTGAGTGGTGGTGAGTGGTGGAGGTGAGTGAGTGAGTGAGTGGTGAGTGGTGAGTGAGTGAGTGAGTGAGGTGAGTGGTGGTGGTGGTGAGTGGTGGTGGTGGTGAGTGGGGTGAGTGGTGAGGTGAGGTGAGGTGGTGGTGAGTGGTGGTGGTGGTGAGGTGGTGAGGTGGGTGGTGAGTGGTGAGTGAGTGAGTGGTGAGTGAGTGAGTGGTGGTGGTCGGTGGGTGGTGGTGGTGGTGGTGGTGGAGTGAGGTGGTGAGTGAGTGAGTGGTGAGTGGTGGTGGTGAGTGGTGGGTGAGTGGAGGTGGGCCAGGTGGTGCAAGAGTGGTGGTGGTGGTGGTGAGTGAGGTGGTGGGTGGAGTGGTGGGGTGGTGAGTGGTGGGTGAGTGGTGAGGTGGTGAGGTGAGGTGGTGGGTGGGTGAGGTGAGGTGAGTGGGTGGGTGGAGTGGAGTGAGTGAGTGGTGGTGGTGGTGAGTGGTGGGTGAGTGGGTGAGGTGGGAGGTGGGTGGTGGTGGGTGAGGTGGGTGGTGAGGTGGTGGTGGGTGGAGTGGGGTGGTGAGTGGAGTGGTGAGTGAGTGAGTTGGAGTGGGTGGTGGGTGGTGGAGGTGAGGTGGTGGTGAGGTGGTGAGGTGGTGGTGGTGGGTGGAGTGGTGGTGGAGTGAGTGGTAGTGAGGTGAGTGGGTGGTGAAGGTGGTGAGTGGGCAGTGAGGTGGTGAGTGGTGGTGAGGGTAGTGTGGTGAGTGAGTGGTGGTGAGTGAGTGAGGTGGTGGTGGAGGTGAGGTGAGTGAGGTGGTGGTAGTGGTGAGGTGGTGGTGAGTGGTGAGTGAGTGGTGTGAGTGGTGGTGGTGAGTGAGTGGTGGAGTGAGTGAGTGAGGTGGTGAGTGAGTGGTAGAGGTTGGTGGAGGTGGTGGTGGTGAGGTGAGTGGTGAGGTGAGTGAGGTGAGTGAGGTGGTGGTGGTGGTGAGTGGTGGTGGTGGTGAGTGGAGGTGGTGGTGGTGGTGAGGTGAGGTGGTGTGAGTGGGTGGTGGTGGGTGAGGTGGAGTGGTGAGTGAGTGAGTGAGTGGAGTGGTGGTGAGTGGAGTGGTAGGTGGTGAGTGGAGTGAGTGGTGGTGGTGAGTGGTGAGTGGTGGTGAGGAGTGGTGGTGGTGGTGGTGGTGGTTGGGTGGTGGTGGTGGAGGTGGTGATGTGAGTGGTGAGGTGGTGAGTGGGTGGAGTGAGTGGTAGAGGTGGTGGTGGTGGTGAGTGGTGGTGGTGGTGGAAGTGGTGGAGTGGGTGGAGGTGAGGTGGGTGAGGTGGGTGGTGGTGGTGAGGTGAGTGGGTGAGGTGAGTGGGTGAGTGGTGGGTGGTGGAGTGAGTGAGTGAGTGGTGGTGGGTGGGTGAGTGGTGGAGTGAGTGTGAGTGAGTGAGTGAGTGAGTGGTGAGGTGGTGAGTGGGTGGGTGGTGAGGTGGTGGTGAGTGAGTGAGTGGTGAGTGAGTGGTGGTGAGTGGAGTGGAGTGGGTGAGTGGAGTGGTGGTGAGTGGTGAGTGAGTGGAGTGAGGTGAGTGGTGAGGTGGTGGTGGTGAGGTGAGGTGAGGTGGAGTGGGTGAGTGTGAGGTGGTGGGTGGTGAGTGGTGGTGGTGAGTGAGTGAGTGTGGTGGTGGTGAGGTGGCGGAGGTGAGTGAGTGGAGTGAGTGAGTGGAGTGAGTGAGTGGTGGTGATGGTGGTGGTGAGGTGAGTGGTGGTGAGTGGTGAGGTGAGTGAGTGGGTGAGTGGTGAGTGGAGTGAGGTGGTGGGTGGGTGAGGTGGGTGAGTGGGTGAGTGGGTGAGTGAGTGGAGTGAGGTGGTGGTGGTGGTGGTGAGTGGTGGGTGAGGTGAGTGAGTGGTGGAGTGAGTGGAGTGGAGTGAGTGGTGAGTGGTGAGTGAGGTGAGGTGGTGGGTGGTGGTGGTGAGTGGGTGAGTGGTGGTGAGTGTGGAGGTGAGTGAATGGTGGAGTGAGTGGTGGTGGT